>BJCM01003017.1:0-12992 GCA_018326385.1 Flaveria bidentis | reverse complement strand
TTTACTTTTAGTAGTTGTCTTTACATTTTCAGTAGATTGTAATCAGTAGTTTAGTATAATGTAAAACATTTGAAGATCTTACACTTAAGAGGTTGTAGTTTCAGTAGTTGTAGAATTAGCTGGTACTTTAGCTTTTATTGTAAGACGATGTCCTCAGTTGTTGTGGACATCTTCAGTAGTTTCAGTTATTTTCAGTTGTTTGTATAATCTGTTAGATGTCACTATCAGGTGACATCTGCTGATGTCATATTCCTCTATAAAAGGAATGTTGACTTAATTTGTATTTGCCGAAGCTTATGAATGAATGAGAACATTCTCTTTTGAAGAAAACTTTCTCTCTCTATAACCGTTACTGTTTGATTGAATATTCATCTTATTCTTGCTTAAATTTCATCAAATTCTAGTACTATTCCACTGCAAATCATAACCTAATTGATCAAACTAGATCATAGATCTTTACAAGCTTAGTTTAGAGGTTACTCTCGGTATCCAGGTGAGTTCTAGATCCCCTTATTTGTAAGTTTTTCCATGTTTTGGGGTTATTATGCATACTAAATATACGTGTTTAAATGACCGAGATTTATGAGGTTTTATCTAGAAGATCGATTTTTTTCTATAAGGAAATGTGTTATATAAATGTTTAAAAGTAAAATTTTGCACGCTGACCTAGCAGCCCGGCCCCAGCCAGGGGCGTTGCCCCTTGGACCCCACTAGGGGCTGCTACCCCTAGGACCCCACTATCAGGGGCTGCTACCCTCGAACCCACGCTGCCCCGCGAAGGGTTGGTTATGTTTTATGATGACTAATACTTGCCATGTTTTGTCCTAATCAAGTTAATATTATATAATAAAGTGAAAGACGATATTAATGAAAAGTGAAACGTAATGAATGTTACCCCCGGGCCCGTTTGATGATGAAAAGTCTTGCAAGCACTATGATAGACTTCACTTACGTGAGCCAGATGTATGAGGATTGATCCATATCCATGAGCAAGATACGTGCCTTGCAGTGTGGATCAAATGTCGGGAGTTAGCTACCATGATGATGTGTACCGACAGGGATCGGTATTTTTTGTCGATCACATGGAGCTCTTGCTTTGTGCAATCTCATTTATGATGAAAAGGAAAGATAATGAAAGAATGAAAGATAATGAACATGCTTATTATGATGTAAGAAATGTTATGTATTATGTTATATGCGTGGTCATTATTTGAAGGATAAAGTTATATTTTCTTATTTACCTAAAACTAGAACTCACTCAGCAAAGCTGACTTTTATGCATAATAGTTGGCAGGTAAATGAAGCTGTTAAGGATGGCACATGGTGGGAAGCTACTTGGATGGCATTTCTGATTATAAACTCTTTTATTGTAATTTAAGAACAAGTACTATGTTTTATTTACAATTTATGGACAAATGTATGGATACAATATGGTTTCCAAGTTTTAAATGAATGTCTATTTAATTCCGCTACAATGTTTTGGTTATTAAAAATGATTTTATGCTATGATTAACCAACTGTGAGTTTTCCCGGGAACGGGGCCTTACATGTTGGTATCAGAGCCAAAGTTTATTTGGTAAGTACTTTTGGAAATCTAAACTTAAACTTAAAATGGGACTGAATGAAGGATGCCAATCCAAGTAGCTACGTGCCACCAGGTAAACGTTTTCAAGTAGAACTGGGATTATGTGCATGTGCTATGTGTTATATGTGCTTCTAGATTTGAATACTGACATGTGTTAGGATAGTGATTGCTTGGGACACGAGGGTAAGGTAAGTAGTTAATCACACTTGGCCATTGTAATTAAGGACTTATCATACTTATAATGATCTGAGCAATTATCTTGAATAACCATTTTGGTGTTTGAATCTTACAGGAATTAGTTATGGCTGGTAGAAAATCAGGGAAGGCAACTCGAGGAGGTACTCGTGGCGGGCGTACTACTGAGCCACGTGTCACCCAGAGCAAAGCTAAGGCTCCCAAGACTTTCACGAGGAGTCAAACCTCCATAGTCACCCGGAGGGTGAGGGATCACCCACCCTCAAATCCACTGTGAAGGAGGCTATCGCCGACGAAGTCTACAATGTCATGCAAAATGTCTTACCCTCAGTGGTGTCTAAGGTGATCAAAGTAGTCAAGGATGGAGAGAAAGCTGATAAGAAAAGGGAAGGAAAATGAGAAGAATTCTGGAAAGTCCACTGGGAGGATGGAGGAATATGAAGAGGAGTGATCAAACCCTAAGGTGGTAGTCCATGATGATGACAGTGATGAGGAGTCTGAGAGAGAGATAACTAGGGGGTGCAACTATGGGGCATTTCAAAGGTGCAAGCCCCCGACATTTGACAGTAACGGCACTGCTACTGCCGCTCACCGTTATGTCAGAGAGATGGAAGTAGTGCTAGAAATTAGTGAGTATCGGGAAAATCAAAAAGTTAAGTTTGCCACTCATTCTTTCGTTGACTCAGCATTGTGCTAGTGGGACAATATTTTTCGAGCTGAAGGAAGGCGATCGATAGCCAGAATGAAGTGGTCTGAGTTGAAGGAGTTGGTGCTAGAGGAGTATTGCCCCCATCGGGAATTAGACAATATTGAGAAGGAGTTCTTGTATTTGGAGGCTAGGAACATGACTCATCAAGAGTATACCGCCAAGTTCAATGAACTTGCACGACTTGTGCCAGACATGGTAACACCTACATCTAATAAGATCAAGAGATACATGCAGGGTTTGCCCGTGGATATTCGGAGGCACATGATTGCGGCTAGACCAGCCACGTTTAGGTCTGTGGTGGATTTAGCTGGGAGGTTGTACGATGAGAGAGACCAAATGCTTGTACAGAAGAAGGTGGAGAAATGGAATGGGAACAAGAATGGAAATGGTAAGAGGTTCGGAGGTGATAACTTCAGGAGTGGAGAGAAGAGGATGATAGTCGAGGATCAGTCAGGGAGACGGGGAAATACATGTGATGGAGGTGCTTGTAGAAAATGTGGAAAAGGTCATTTGGGGAAGTGTAGAGTTGGGACTGGAACATGTTTTAAATATGGGGGCGAGGGCCACTATGCTAGGGATTGTAAGGCAGTGAAGTGTTACCAGTGTGGCGAGATGGGACATGTGGAGAGGGATTGCAAGGAAGGAAAATCAGGAGGATCAAGAACGGTTAAAGCTAGAATCTAGAAGTAGTTTCAGGTATGTTTCTGGTAGACCATGAATATGCTTCTGTGCTCTTTGATTCTGGTGCTAGTAGGAGTTTTGTGTCTACTACCTTTTGTCGTTTGTTGCATGATAAGAGTAGAAAGTTAAATGAGCTTTTCTATGTAGAAACAACTATTGGTAAGTCCACTAAGGTAACTGAAATGGTTGAGGATTGCCTAATTGAGTTAGAAGATTGTAAGTTCCCTGCTAGGTTGCATGTTATGGCCTTAGGAGGTTTCGATATGGTGTTAGGCATGGATTGGTTGGCTAGCTATGAAGCCAATATAGTATGTAGCAAGAAGGTAATTCTTCTAACAGCATCCGATGGTAGATCTGTTATGGTTAGTGGGGATAAGGTGTGCTGTGTACCGAAGGTCGTGTCGATGATCATAGCTAAAAAGTACTTGATACGTGGGTGTAGCGCTTACTTGGCCTATGTAAAAGATGTGGATGCGCTAGAGCCACAATTATCAGACGTGCTGGTAGTGCGCGAGTTTCCTAATGTCTTTCCTGAAGACCTGACAGGTCTGCCACCTGACCGCAAAATCGAATTCCAAATTGATTTGCTACCGGGAGCACAGCATGTCGCAAAAGCACCGTATCGATTAGCTCTTTAAGAACTGAGGGACCAGTTGCAAGATTTATCGGATAAGGGCTTCATCCGACCAAGTATCTCTCTATGGGGTGCTCCAGTTTTATTCGTCAAGAAGAAAGACGGTAGCATGCGGACGTGCATTGACTATCGCAAGCTCAATAAGCTGACCATAAAGAATCAGTATCTGTTACCAAGGATCGACGTCCTGTTCGATCAACTTCAGGGTGCCAGCTGGTTTTCAAGGATAGACCTGTGGTCTGGTTACCACCAACTAAAGGTGAAAGAACAAGAAATTCCTAATATAGCGTTTCGTACGCGGTATGGACACTACGAATTTCTCGTCATGTCCTTTGGTTTAACCAACGCGCCAGCTGTTTTTATGGACCTTATGAATCGAGTATGTCGGCTGATGTTGGATAAATCGGTAATAGTGTTCATCGATGACATCTTGATTTATTCAAAAAATGAAGAGGAACATGCCGATCATATTCAAGAAGTATTGGAGACGCTCAGAAGCGAGAAGTTATATGCTAAGTTCTCTAAATGAGCATTTTGGCTTCGAGAAGTTCAATTTCTGGGTCATGTGGTTAATCCGGAGGGGATTAGGGTGGATCCTGCGAAGGTTGAAGCGGTGATGCAATGGGAACCTCCAAAGACGCCATCAGAGATACATAGTTTCTTAGGCCTGGTAGGTTACTAAAGGAGGTTTATCCAGGATTTCTCCAAGATAGCTTCTCCTGTGACTAAGCTGACCCAGAAGGACGTGAAGTATGAATGGGGCACCGATCAAGAGAACGCCTTCCTAGAACTATATATGAGGTTAACTCAAGCCCCTATCTTGACGTTACCTGAAGGGAACAAGGACCTGGTAGTCTACTCGGATGCCTCGTATGTAGGATTGGGTTGTGTGTTGATGCAACGAGGGAAGGTGATAGCCTATGCTTTAAGACAATTAAAGGTTCACGAGGCCAATAATCCTACCCATGATTTGGAGTTAGATGCAGTGGTGTTTGCCTTGAAAATTTGGAGGCACTACCTGTATGGAGTGAAGTGCACCATCTTCACTGATCATAAAAGTCTGAAGTACTTCTTTGAAAAAAAGGAACTCAACATGAGGCAAAGGAGGTGGTTGGAACTGATCAAGGATTATGACTGTGAAATTCATTATCATCCAGGCAAAGCCAATGTGGTTGCTGAAGCCCTTAGCCGGAAGGGACGACCCGAACCAATTTGGGTGAGAACTTGCTAGATAATCATGACGCCTGATGTTATGAAACAAGTGAGGGAGTTTCCGGATAAGGCATTGAGAGAAGACAGAGTCAACTCTGAAAGGATGAAAGGACAAATTTCAGATTTGGGGGAAAACACCCTGGGTGTTAGAACCCGATCTGGGTGAATGTGGATCCCTCTCTACGGGGATCTGAGGGAGAAAATCATGGATGTGGCTCACAAAACTCGGTATTCCATTCACCCCGATGCCATGAAAATGTATCAGGATCTGAAGAAAGATTACTGGTGGTCACGAATGAAGCGAGACGTGGCTAACTACGTGAGCAAGTGCCTGACTTGTTTGCAAGTGAAGGCAGAGCACCAAAAGCCATACGAGAAGATCCAGCCTTTGTATATCCCTGGATAGAAATGGGAAAACATCACAATGAACTTCATCACGAAGCTATCTTGCATGGCGAAATGAAGCGACGCGATCTGGGTGATTGTAGACCGTCTAACAAAGAGCGCCCATTTCCTACCAATTCGTGAGACCTTTTCCTCTGAGAGGTTGGCAGAGCTATTTATCAAGGATATCATGGCTCGTAACGGTGTGCCAGTGTCTATCGTTTCGGATAGGGACACGCGGTTTACGTCCAAGTTTTGGAAGAGGTTTCACGACTCAATGGGAACTAAACTGCATATTAGTACGGCTTACCACCCCCAGACGGATGGTCAGTCGGAAAGAACGATCCAGACTTGAGAAGACATGCTACGAGCCTGTGTAATCGACTTTGGAGGAAGCTGGGATGAGCACTTACCATTGGCGTAATTCTCATATAATAATAGTTACCATGCCATTATTGGTATGCCACCTTATGAAATGCTGTATGGTAGGAAGTGCAAAACGCCGTTGTGTTGGGGTGACATCGGGCAAAAGGAATTGGGGAGTCTTGAAGTGATTGAGGTCACAATTGAGAAGTTAGATAAGATTAAGGTGTTCATGAAAGCTGCAAAGGATCACCAGAAGTCTTATGTTGATAAGAGGCGTAGACCGATAGAGTTTGAGGTTGGTGACAAGGTTATGCTCAAGGTATCTCCCTAGAAAGGGATCATCAGGTTTCGAGAACGGGGAAAGTTACGCCCAAGGTTCATAGGGCCATTCCGTATTGTCGGGATGGTAGGGGAAGTGGCCTATAGATTAGAATAACCTGATGAGTGAGTGGAATTCATCCTACGTTCTATGTATCCCATCTTAGACAATGTCTGACAGACAATGATGCAGTTGTACCATTAGAAGACATTTAAGTTGATGAATGATTGAACTATGTAGAGCAACCAGTGGACATCCTTGATTGGAAAGAGAAGCACTTACGGAATAAAGTGGTTCCGCTAGTACGAGTATAGTGGAGACACAGAAAAGGATCGGAATCTACGTGGGAGACCGAGGGGGAGATGAGGAAATTTTATCCTCAATTGTTTGATGACTAACAGGTTTCAAGGACGAAACCTAAATAAGTGGGGGAGACTTGTAACACCCCGAATATTCAAAACAAGTCATCAAGGATAATGGACTTAATTAGTGGATATTTAATAAAGGAAGGAAATGGGTTATGGGCTAAATTAGGCTTATGGGCAAGATCTTAAGTGATTTAGGACCCATAATCAGCCCTTAAACCCACCTAATCAGCCACCATCTTCCTTATATGAAACCCTAGCTCACAAATTTGTAGAGAGAGAAAGTAGAGAGAGAAAGTAAAGAAAACTCAAGATTTGAAGCTTCAAAGGTTAAGAGATTGAAGATCTGGTGTTGGAGCACCAAACCATAAGAAAGGAACAACAAATCCAGGTAAGACACAACCATTAAAATCTTCTATAGATTAAACCCGAATTCTAGGGTTTTGGGTTTTGAAATGTTGCAAAGAATCGCATAAAGGTCACATTTTTATGTTTGAAAACATGTAAAAAGCTTATAGCCACATGGATGATAAACTAAGAGATTGGACGTAAAAAGTTGCGATTTTGGGTTAAAAGCGGGCTGGTTCGTAATTTTTATGCGATCTGCGAAACTGTATATGCATCCAGCAAAACAGAATATTCAAGCTGCGAAACTGTGGGTTTTCTGCGAAACTATAGTTTCGCAGATAATTTCACAGCCATGGAATTCCAACGAAAGTTGGGAGAAACTTGCAGCGAAACTGTAAGCGAAACTGCTTTTCTGGCAGCGAAATTAGTAGCGAATTTAGGCAGAAATTAACCCCTTTAAGTGTTAATTTATCAGCAGGCTGTGTAGTGTGATCCTAGCCTAGTAAGATTAGTTTAGAGGTTACTCTCGGTATCCAGGTGAGTTCTAAATCTCCTTATTTATAAGTTTTTCCATGTTTTGAGGTAATTATGCATACTAAATATACGTTTTTAAATGACCGAGATTTATGAGGTTTTATTTGAAAGATCGATTTTTCCATAAGGAAATGTGTTATATAGATGTTTAAAAATAAAATTTTGTGTGCTGACCTGGTAGCCGGCCCCAGCCAGGGGCGTTGCCCCTTGGACCCCACTAGGGGATGCTGCCCCTAGGACCCCACTGTCCGGGGCTGCCACCCCCGAACCCACGCTGCCCCGCGGAGGGTCGGTTATGTTTTATGATGACTAATACTTGCCATGTTTTGTACTTATCAAGTTAAGTATTATATAATAAAGTTAAAGATGATATTAATGAAAAGTGAAACGTAATGGATGTTACCCCCGGGTCCGTTTGATGATGAAAAGTCTTGCAAGCATAATGATAGACTTCACTTATGTGAGCCTGATGTATTAGGATTGATCCGTATTCATGAGCGGGCTATGTGCCTTGCAGTGTGGATCAAATGTCGGGAGTTACATGATGATGTGTATCGATAGGGATCGACATTCGTTGTCGATCAACATGGAGCTCTTACTTTGTGTAATCTCATTTATGATGAAAAGGAAAGATAATGAAAGAATGAAAGAAAATGAACATGCTTATTATGATGCAAGAAATGTTATGTATTATGTTGTATGCGTGGTCATTATACGAAGGATAAAGTTATATTTTCTTATTTACCTAAAATTAGAACTCACTCAGCAAAGCTGACTTTTATGCATACCTTTCTATCAAATTCAACAAGATTTGTTTTCAATTTCAAAATCAATAAGATTCAGTGTGTTTAGGCAGACATATCTTATACCAAACTATTCTACAAACAAGGGATTTTGCAAAATGGTAATGTTTTGAGCAAAACATGGCGGGAAGCTACTTGGATGGCAGTGGATGGAATATCTGATTATAAAATCTTTTATTGTAATTTAAGAGCAAGTACTATGTTTTATTTACAATTGATGGACAAACTTATGGGTACAATATGGTTTCCAAGTTTTAAATGAATGTCTATTTAATTCCGTTGCAATGTCTTGGTTATTAAAAATGATTTTATGCTATGATTAACCAACTGTGAGGTTTCCCGAGAATAGGGCCTTAGATAGGGTAAGTAGCTAATCACAATCGGCCACTATAGTTAGGAACTTACAATACTTGTCATAATCTAAGCTATTACCTTGATGATCATGTTGGTGTTTGAATCTTATTGGAGTTAAGAATGACTGGTAGGAAATCTATGGAATCTTCTTGAGCGAGAGGTTGTGGTGGGCGTGGTGCTAGGCCACATGTCATGAAGGTGGAGATGAGAGTTATGACTTGAAGGCATCAATGAAAGAGGCTATAGTTGATGAGGTGGATAAAGTCATGTAGATGATTTTGCCGTCTGTTGTGACCAAGTTCATTAAGGCTGTTAAGGAAGGTGAGAGGAAGTAAAATGAAGATAAGAAGAGTTCTATTAAGAGGAGAAATGAGGAGGGGGAATCTGGAGGAAGGGAGCAATCAAGGTCTAAAATGGTTGTCTTTAGTGATGAGGAGGAATAGCTAGTGCACAAAGCTACAAAGGGGTGTAACTACGTGGTATTTCTAAGGTGCAAGCCCCGACTTTTGATGGAAATGGGAATGTTGCTTCTGCTCATGGTGGATGAGAGAAATAGAAGTTGTGTTGGACATTAGTGAGTGTAGGGAGAATCAGTAGGTGAAGTTTGCTACCCACTCTTTTATGGACTCAACCTTGTGTTGGTGGTACAACCTTGTCCAAGACGTGGAGATTAGAACAATTAGCGAGATGAGGTGGGCTAATTTGAAGAAGCTGGTGATTGAGTAGTTCTTTAATTACAAGGAGCTAGATAAGATAGAGAGGGAGTTTCTGTAGCTCGAGGTGGGAACTATGACCCATCAGTAGTTTACAACCAAGTTTAATGAGATGGTAAGGCTAGTGCTATAGCTAGTCACTCTAGTGTCAAGGATGATTAAAATGTATTTTCAAGGTTTTCCCATGGACATACACAGGCACATGATAGCCGCCCATCCAGGTACGTTTAAGTTAGTGATTGATTTGGTGGGAAGACTCTATGATGAGCGGGAGGAGGTGACCATTGTTTAGGTGAAAAAGAAGTGGAACGAAGATAGGAATAGGAATGGGAAACAATATGGTAGCGGTGGTTTTACCTCTGGTGGCAAAAAGGTGGGAGGGGAGTACCGAAAGGTAACGTCATAGGGTAAAGGATGAGGAAAAGACCGTATGAAGCATAAAAAAATCATTTAGGCGAATGTATGTAGGGGAAGAATTTGTGATTCGGGTGTGGAAAGAAGGGAAACATGGCAAAGGATTGTATAGAAAACCAAATCTTACAACTATAGGGAAATGGATCACCTAAGTAGGGATTCTAGGAAGCTTAGTGCTAAAGGTTCTGGGGCAAAGAAAGGAACCGAGAAAGGGAAGGAGAAAGGTAAGGGCCTTCACCATGACCAGAGAAGAGGCCATGGTGGATCTCGATGTTGTGTCAAGTATGTTTTTGGTTTATCACATTTGTGCTTCTTTACTCTTCAATTCTAGTGCTAGTAGGAATTTTATTTTTTCTACATTTTGTGATAAATTGGCTGCTAGGAGTAGAAAAACTGATGAGTCTTTTGATGTAGAAACTATCATTGGTAAGTCCACCAGGATATCTGATACTATAGATGATTATGGTATAGAACTGGAAGGCTATAGGTTCCCTACGAAGTTGTTTGTGATAGCATTAAGAGGATTTGATATGGTCCTAAGGATGGACTAGCTAGCATCCTTGAGGCCAATATCATATAGTGCAAAAGATGATTTGTTTGATCGCTCCGGATGGTAGTGAAGTTATGATTTTTAGAGTTAGCGCTTATTTGGTTCTGAAGGTAATGTCAATGATTACGGCTGAGAAGTGTCTCATGCGTGGATGTGGTGCTTACCTAGCCTATGT
Organism: Flaveria bidentis; assembly: GCA_018326385.1. NCBI lineage: Eukaryota > Viridiplantae > Streptophyta > Magnoliopsida > Asterales > Asteraceae > Flaveria > Flaveria bidentis. The sequence continues at coordinate 2,651 of BJCM01003017.1, read as the reverse complement.
GAAGGACGTGGAGGCATCAGAACCACACTTGTCTGATGTACTTGTTATGCTTGACTTCCTTGATGTATTTCCTAAAGATCTGACTGGTGTTCCATCTAATCGTCTAATTGAGTTCTAGGTTGATTTGTTACAAGGAGCTTAACCTACTTCTAAGGCACACTATCACCTATTTTCCTCTAGAATGAAAACATTGATGACCTAGTTGCAAGATATGTTGGATAAAGGACTTATTCAGTTAAGTATCTCTCCCAATAGGATTATGGTGGATCCTGCGAAAGTCAAAGCAGTAATGCAGTGGAAATCTACAAAAAAGATGCCATTTGAGATCCGAATTTTCTTGGGTTTGGCGGGTTATTATAGGATATATCTCCAAAATGGCTTCTCATTTGACCAAGTTAACCTGCAAGGAGGTGAAGTTTGAGTGTGGTTTGGATCAAGAGAGTGCATTTGAAGATTTAATGATGAGCCAAACTCAAGCTCCTGTTTCTAGACGGGAATGATAATTTGATGGTTTATTTAGACGCCTCGTATTCAGGTTTAGATTGTGTGTTGATGTAATGTAGGAATGGACATAGAAGCTACTGAGATAGTCTAAGTCTTGCATCCAAAGTTTTGTAATGATGGTTATATTATTACACATTTGATATTTAAAGAAATATAATGATGTTTTTAGAGAGGAATTATTATTTTAAATGAAAAATTATGAGCTGTAAATGTTATGGTTATTAGATGTTCTATACTATGAATGAAAAATTGTAAGTGTTCCAGAAAATGAGGCCTTACAAGTACACCATGCCAATACATTGTTTACACCGGTGTAATATAACTTTACGTTGTTACGGTAGTGTAATATAACATTATGCCCGTTACACTAGTGTAATACAACATTACCTTGTTTACACAAATTCAATGTAACATTATGATGTTTATAATCAATGTTAATATTATACTTGTGTTATTAAAGTTATTATTAATCCACTTGTTTACTAGCATTATTTCTATTCATCTCACAAAAAGGCATATATTATTATAGTGGTTTTTAGTTGTTTGAAGGTTGATTTGATGGGTAATAGGTAATGGTGTAGTGACTATTATATCCCTCTAGTGGTAAAGAGTATATTTTTATTTTATTTGGAAATGCCATTTAATCTAAACCATTAGATCAAATGTGTATAAATGACCTTGCATGTCTAAGATGATGTTAATGGGTTATGTCACTAAGGGTACGATAGCAATTAAACCTGACCTTATATGTATATATGTGTAAGTATGTAGGGTTAGGATAATTTCAAAACTCATAAATAAATTCAGAACCATAAGAACTCATTTGAACCATAGATCAATTGATCAATGGTTCAAAATAATAATTATATATTTGTAAATAAAGAAACTTTGAGAATCATTTTATTAAATGCAAAAGGGTATTTTGGGAACAATCGAAACAACCATGTCCTAATGTGTCTCCATATCATTCTCTCTTGACTGTTACAATTGATCTTTACCATATATATTTCTTCTTGTATCTCATCTATTAACATCTATCACTTGTTTCTCTTGCACATCCCGTTTTCATACGAACATTTCTTAACCATCACAATAGTTGTATCTTTTTATTTAGTTTCATTTTCCTTAGTTAGGGTGGCATTCCAAAACCCCCTTTTAACAATTTTGAGTTTTCCTTTCAATATTACAAAGTTTCATGAGGTAATTTCATCTATCTACATGTATATTGTTATTTCCTTTCTTGAGTTAATTTTAAGGGGATTATCCTAGAAAATAGTTTTAAGCTTTTCATGTAATTCGTAGATTTATTACATCGTTTTGTTGGATCATATGAGGCTGGTGCAACCAAAACAATCCTTTGAAGATTTTGAAGTACAATTGAAGAGGCCTTACGAAGACAGAGATGCTTTTCCGAAGACAAGTTAAAGATCTTCATAATCTCAAGTATGAAGAACTTACTAAGGTAGAAATCAGTCTTCGGAGACTAAGTAGTTCTCCTTCCGAAGTATAAGAACTTAGAAGATCCAAGGCAAAGTCTTTCGAAGAAAAAAGTCATGAAGACTTCCAGAAGTCTCGAAAGAAGTTGATTCTTCTGAAGTATAAATGCCTTCAGAAGAACTTATTCTTCTGAAGCCATTTAAGCTTCGGAAGAACTAACTATAAACTAGTGGACATATGTATGGTTTGACTAAAAGTCGTTGCCATCTCTGATATACTGCATGGTGCTTTCCCACGCCTATGTAGTTGACCATACTTTTATCCACTGTTCACCTTTTATCAGTTAGTACAGTTACCAACTTTAGTTGGTGACAAAAGGTAAGTCATGGACTTGTCATGACTACCTAGTAAAGGATAGTACTTTATCTTAGATACTTTACTACTAGCAATGTAGTAATTGTCTAGTTGTAAATTCTAGCTGGTTATCCAAGTATAACCGAATGTAGATAGTTGCAGGACCGTTGAAGGCTTACAAATTACAACACAACAACACAATGAGGAGAGTGACTCAAACTTAATCAAACGGTAAACTGGATTAACCACAAGATGATACTAAGAACACAAGTAATTAATGAGACAGAACCAAAAGAACACAACACAAGGAAATGGGTTTTTCAAGATTGCAGTATATTGCTTTCTCAGGTTCTATT
>BJCM01003009.1:0-10272 GCA_018326385.1 Flaveria bidentis | reverse complement strand
AAATTTATTTTATTTTAATTTTTATTAAAATAATTATAAATAATAAAAGACCTATGGCGACGACATGTCTTCATCATAACCCAGATTTTTTTTATTTTTAATTAAAATATAATACGGGAAATTCTACGCCGACAACTATATGGCGAGGACATGTCGTCGGGATAGACCTTTGTAGCGACTACAACTTTGGCGACGATAATAAAATGGCTATAGCGACGAGTCTGTGGCGACTAGAGCTATGGCTCGTCGCCATAGCCTATGACGACGACAAACATGCCCTATCGCGACGACAAATGTCGTCTCCATAGCCACGTTTTCTTGTAGTGCGTCGCCGCACCGCTCGGGTTTCACTCATATGTGAATAATGTACTCAAATACACTCTCACAAGCTAAAAGATGGGGAACGTTTGCATCTCATTCATGTGTTGAGATTCTATAATCAGATTCATGATTTTATGTCTAAAGTCTCTGTAAAACAATGACGCATAAGGGTAAGCCCCACACATGATTAGACATAAATCTGTTTTGCATTAAGACAAGATTTGTATTTTGAAGCCATTTATTGATGATGTGGTGTTGATGGATATCGTAGCACGTCTCTAAATTTGAATATGCAAGCGTTAACCTTGGTTTTTTACGTAATCAATGTTACACGATCTTTAGTGGTGGTTTTAGAAATTGTCGTAACACCCGGCCCCTTATACCACCAATATTGTCCGTTTTGCCCACAAGTAGCTCACGAAATTATTTTTGTTTGGTTAAAAAATTTCTAGGGAGGTCACCCATCCATGTATTATTGTCACCTGAGCATATTTAATTGTTGAGTTCTCCTCTAATCCACAACCAATACTCTCAAAACGCGTTGGTGATATTAGAATCTAGACATTACTTATTAATACAACATCTTTTTTGTTTATGGGCGATGTGAATTTACGTGAAGTGTCACAATAAAATGGTAGGCATACGGTAGATATTAAGGCGTTGACTAAGGTTTTAGGTGTACGATGACGTGTTTTAGACTTTGGATTTTCCAGATATGTAAGTACAACCATTAACATCTCCAATAGCTAATGCACATGCACTTTGGTGTTAGCTAGCATTTTCAAATCTTCATGTGTTTGTCATTGTCGGTCGACACAAGGTAGAGTTTCCAATTTTTTTTCCTTGATAACATTAAGTTTTCCGGCAGTTAGGTGGTGTCGGCTCCTCGTCGACAACGACAACGAGTGGTGACTAGGACTCATTCGAGTTCACAATTCTCTAGAGACGATCTTGACTTTTGTCCAAATATGGTTTTGTGGAAATTGTTTATTAGAAGAATATGGTATAAATTTTGAATCATAAAACACAAAACTAATCTAACATTCATTTCATTAAAACTCTAATTTTAAGAATAAAAATATTCTATGTAGAATGTTGTTTAACACTAGATGATCTGTTTTCCATGTTATATGTGGAAATTATACTTTAGATAAAAAATCTTATTGTTCTTTAATTCATTATAGTTTGTATCTAATTTTTATACATTTAGTTGATTCGTTACGTCTCACGTTAAATATTTAACTGTAACTTATTTCTTAATCGGATGTTTTGTTTGTCGATAGTTATATAACACATTCTTTTTACATATATCCACTTTTAGTCTGCTAGTGGAAATGTGGAATATAGCATTTATTTCCAATATGATATGTGTTGTCTGTTTCAATTCAAATTTGATGCTTAAACAATTAGTTACATCATATCACTAATGATGTGACATTTTTACGCCGCTATGACTAGTTTGCGCTGCTGAGCATATTTATAATCGTTTTATGAGTTTGATAGAAGGTGTATCATGTATATGTCAATATTAATAAAAATATTTTAATATGTTTATCTTGTTAGATGATTATATGATGCCAACAACATTTTGTGATGCACTTGGGTGTATACTCTTATGGAAGCTATATAAATAGTATTTTTGAAGGATCGAAGGTTCGGTCGTCACATCAAACATTGTTCTCAATGCCAATCACATATTACTAAGTATTTAAGAGCAAGGTACAAACATTTTAAGAAGGCTTTTATCAACTTCGACACTTGGCACACTTATAGAGTTATAGATTTTTGTTTTCATTTTGTTCTTTCTCTTATAACTAAAAAGTAACATATCATTTCAACTCGTTTATTATTATTTATGTTTCATTATAAATTTCATCTAAGATGAAGTTGTGTGTGATAATATACAAACATTTGAAGCAAACATGTACAAACTGACAAACCTGTTTCAAATATTCGTTTTCTTTTTATGGTTTTTCTTTTTTGTGTTTACATCTTACAATCTTTATATTGCTATGTTTTTATAAAATTTATTGAATTTGTCATTTTGACTTCCTTATTTTATTGACGTTTCCACATTAAATTTTCAATGGGTGGATACTCATGCATAAGTTGTCCAAACAAAACCTTACAAATTTCAATATGGACCATATGATTTGGATATCATACAACTTGTTTACCATTTACGTTCTATCGAACAACTCGTATAATGTAGACAATTGATTCATGTGTGAATATTATTGTTTAAATAAAAATTAGGTGTATTTTTTTATTTATTATAGTTTGTATCTAACCTATATATATTTACATGACTCTTTACGTCTCACATGCAATATATTTAACTTACTTCTTAATTGAAAGTTTTTTGCCATGCGTATGATAGTTATATTAGTTCTTTCGAGATTGTATGACGTGTGCTTACATCATTGTGAGTCAATCATGAGATAATATTTTTTCCAAGATTCGACTTTGATGCACGAACAATTATTTACATCATGACACTAATAACGTGACACTTTTCGCGCAAATGTCTGTGCCGTCTTATTTTCCTTGTATGCTAGATCATTTGACCATTGTATTATGTTTAATATAAGACGTACCATGTATGACACATGTCTTTTACCATTTATGTTTTATTCTATACCCGTATAACGTAGATGAATGATTCATTTGTGGATACTATTGTTCAAATAAAAATTAGGTTGTTTTTTGATTCATTATAGTTTGTATATAACCTATATACATGTAGATGACTTGTTGCGTCTCACATGCAATGTATTTAACATACTTCTTACTTAGATGTTTTTTTCCATGCATATGACAGTTATATTAATTCTTCTGAGATTGTATGACGCGTGCTTATTATATATATTCATTACCAATCAGTCATTAGAACGTAAGATTTTATCTAACTTTATATGATTGTGTTTGTTTTGATTTGACTTTGATGCATGAATAATTAATTATATCACCACACTAGTGACACGACATTTTTCATGCTAAATGTAACTTGTATGCGGCTCCTTCTTTTCCTTGTATGCTAGAGCATTTGACTGTTATGTTATTAGTTTAATATAAAAAGTACCATGTAGATGTCAATATCAATAAGATATTCTAATATAATGCCCTTGGGTGTATATTCTTATGGCAATTATATATAGTAGAGGTTTGATGCACTTCATTCAAAACTTTATTTGTATGATAAATAACATGTTACAAGTGTGTAAGCATACTCTACAAGCTCCTCAAATAACTTTTTTTTGTTAAATATTCAATTATTTTACATATATATATAACTATATTTTTAATATTTATAATTATAATTATATATATATATATATATATATATATATATATATATATATCTAAATATGTATTTTTAGTTACTTTATCATACTTTTATACTATATAATTATACTACATATATTTATTACCAATCAATCATTAGAACATAAAATTTTATCCAACTTTATATGATTTTGTCTGTTTCGATTTGACTTTGATGCATGAATAATTATTTATATCACGACACTAGTGACACGACACTTTTCGTGCTAATGTAACTTGTATGCACCGTCTTCTTTTCCTTGTATGCTAGAGCATTTGACTGTTATATTATTAGTTTGATATAAGAAGTATCATGTATATGTCAATGTTAATAAGATATTCTAATATAATGCCCTTGGTGTATATTCTTTTGGCAATTATATATAATAGAGGTTTGATTCACTTCATACTTTATTTGTATGATAAATAACATGTTACAAGTGTGTAAGCTTACTCTACAAGCTCCTCAAATAACTTTTATTTGTTTGTTAAATATTCAATTATTTTACATATACATATATATATATATATATATAACTATATTTTAAATTTTTATAATTATAAATTATATACATATACATATATATATATATATATATATATGTGTGTGTATTTTTAGTTACTTTATCATACTTTTATACTATATAATTGTATGGATATTATTGTAATGTAATATTCTGTGTATATACATAATAAGCTCGGCTTTTGAGCCGACGTGTTGTGTGAAACCCAGGATCAAATAACTCCATTTAGGACCGAGCATTTTTTAAGATTTTAACAAGTGGATTATAAGTAGCTTAGAAGTAGTTCGACTCGTTTATGCCTTTAATGAAGTGTTATCAATCGTACTTCATTTCGGAAATTTCAATTCCAAATCAAAATCTTTCAAAATTCAATTCTTTTACAAAATCTAATAATTTAACAAAAATTTCAAAATCTATTTAATAACTTTGAAAAAACAAATCCGCTCACAACCCCCTTCATAGAGCACCACACTATGAATCATATCAAGCGTGTCATATGATGCCATACGGCCGTATGAAGTCAAATCATGTCTACACACCACAACTTGTCTTACCACATAAATCATATCATATGATGAAAAACTGTCAAACAAACCATATTAAGTCATTTCTTACAATATCCAAACACATTGTACATGTATGATTTGACCCTCATACGACATATTTAACTATTTTCACCCTGTTCTATGATCAGTATGAGATGTCACTAGTGCCTAAATAACATGTCATAGTGTGTGTACAACACGCATCTAAATATTACAAATGTGCATTCACTCTTTTGATTAACGTGTCACAAAAAAGAACATGGTTTAACAAAAACCAAACGGTGGATGAACATAAACTCCATTTTTTGCCTCAACCCCCTCACTCAATTCACGAGGTTAATGTAATTATACGTTGCACCACCATCCAACCTAAATTTAGCAAAAATGGAGGATCGAAGAGGTGAACAAACGTAAAAATTATTTTGTTGAATATAATAATAACAATTATATAACTATATTGCATTAATTGGTAATAAGAACATCTCATATTAATATTACATTTAAACATACATTTAACACAAATATAAATGAAGCCTGTCCCATGAATCATTTTCTAAGCATTCCTTTTAACTTGTCTTCGTACATAAAAATACATGATCCCCGTTGGCTTTCCAAGGTTGTGCGTTTGTGCAAAGTCACGGCTTTTGAAGCAAACTAAAGAAGGAAGTGCTTGAATCGCACCAAGTGGTGATTGTTGCTTGTATAAAAGCATGATGAAACGATGTACCCCGGCTTTTGGGTTAGGCATTTGGTATTTTATGACTTCCACACCTATACACACAATTACTTGTAAGATAGGAGAAATATTTAAAATTGTTTAAACACAAAAACGATTTTTATGAAAACAATATGTTTACCTTGGGCAGAAGACGTCCCACCTGGTATGTTGGTCACTACCCTAAAACAAAGAATAAAACATGTCTTTCATTTGCACCAACAAATTTTTTTTGAAAAACTAGATATAGGGAGACGAACCATAAGACAACTTCTTGTGATGATGGCTTATTGGGGCTAGGATAGTCAGGGTCAAACATAAGTAACGTGTATAGATCGCCATGCTCACCACCAATGTGAACCCTTGGTGTAATTTGTGCCATGGGCAATGTAAGTTCACTAGAGTTAATCAACATATGGTTACCATAATACGCGGTCATAGTGACTGTAGGTACAAACGGCTCCATTAAATCTCCAATGACTCCTCTCATCATATCAAGATATGTTGTTGGATTCCTCTTTGGCATTGTATTTGTATATGTACTATACAAATATATGAGTCTTGTTATGTAGGGTTTGTGTCTATTTTGAAAATTCCAAGTGCATTATTTATAGAGTATGCAAACGAGCTGTGGAAGGTAATGGTTTTTAACAAGTATTGTGTTCATCACATGAAACATGAGCAAAAAATTATATTAAGTCGAGTAACACTTCAACCCTTTCTCTATTGCGGAATTTAGTGCTAGTGAGTACTTTACGCTATCAAGAAACGCAACAGAAAAGCATGCCAAGGCATGAAACATACATGCATACAAATGCAATCATGTGAACCTATCATGTTTTTTACTTTTGAAATGTATCCTAGATGTTTATGTTTTTATTAATGTTTACACATTTATTAAAAACTAATGCATATATCAAGCACCTCTATACATATATATACACACATCCATGTATTTATGTATGTACTTACTTATCGAATGTTACGTTGCTGAAAAATAAATACTTTCGAGAACAAGAATAAAAAAATTAAACAAGTTATTATTATATTTATTAATGGTTGTTCATATTTTTTTAATTTTGCACTTCTTACATAGACTATTTTTATATGTTTTGAAAGTTTAATCCCTTACATACATATTCTTATATGTTATATATATAAACAAAATTTGTTTATATAGAAGAGGGATCAAATAAAAACCAAGTTTCTAATTAAAAAATATGAGAACCACCACTTCCAAATCACATAATCTATAATTGATTTAACTTTTCAATTGTTCAAAGTATATTTATGTAAAATTCAACTTTATTTTTAAGATCATTATATATTATTTTAATTTAAACTCGAAGGAATGATAACAATAACGAAAAGACTTGCATATACGTAACGTATACGAGTTGCATGTACGTAACTCTTATTTGTACACTTGGTAACACATACTTACATGTACATAACACCTACGTATACATAACTTTTAGTTGTACACTTTGTAACACGTACTTATACATACGTAACCATTGGTTTTTATGTTAATTTATAACATAGTTTTCAGGGGTTCCCTCCCCTATGTATTCTTGTATTTTATATATAACAAAATTTATATAAACAAATTTGTTTATATATATATAGGAAATGTTTATGGTACAAAGTGATAAATTTATGCGAAGTGTATGAAGTAATAACAACCATTGATCTAAGAAAACAATTGTTCAAATTAGAGATATGAGTAATCAAGCAAGAAAGGGATTGAGGGGTAGATTTGAAAATGGCATACAATTGTTGATTTTTTTCAAATTCACCCAAATATTTAAACACATATACTTTTTTTATACAATATTATTTTTTTTATTACACCAGAAAATCGAGCATTTTATTCTCTTTAATTTAAGTATAGTATTGCTATACCTTTTTTAAAAGAAAATTCAACATTTTAAAAAAAACGTAAATGTGTTGTGCATATAACTTGCGTGAGTATAATTGCGTAATTATCATATAACTTACGTAATTACAAGTATAACTTGTGTTGTTATTTATAACTTGAGTAATTTTAACTTATATAATTATAGTTACAACTTGCGTGATAATCAATCTGAGTTGCGTAATTATCCACCTTATATGCGTAATTGTGGCGCGAAAAAAATTACTCATCTCTCAAAATACATGTATCACGCTTTGGTGACTTTGTACACTTCGCATGTTTTTTTGCACTTTGTATAGTAAGTTTTTCATATATATATACATATATATATATATATCCAGTAGAAAGAAATAAGCATTGTATTTTATTATGTTGTTTTATATATATATATATATATATATAATATATAAAAGAGACGCAATTATCTTAAGTGTTTCTTTTGGACGACATAATAGTTAAAACATTTAAGGCATTTATGGTTTCAAAGTAAGGAGTAATGAATCTTAAAAAGCATTCAAAGAAATAATTTTATTAAATAAGCCTAATATATTCTACATTTATAGGCTAAAGATTTGAAAATATTACATTGAGATGCCATTATATCAAAAACATGATACAAATAATAATATGAATAGTGTATTCTAATACACTCTCACAAGCTAAAAGACGTGGAACGTCTACACTTGAACATGAGTTAGAGATTCTACAATCAAGTGTTATGATTTCGTGTCTGAAGTTTCGTGTACTGGTGTATAACGACAACTCATAAGGATAAGCCTCACACATGATCAGACATAAATCCTTTTTGTTTTGAGAACTAGATTTGTATATTGAGGCCCTTGATTGATGATGTGGTGTTGATGGATATCGTAGCACGTCTCTAAATTTGAGTACGCAAGCCTTAATTTTGGCATTTTATGTAATCTCGATCTTTTGTGGTGGTTTTAGAAGTTGTGATGGTTGGCCTACGGTAGATATTAAGGCATTGACTAAGGTTTTAGATGTACGATAAACCATTAACATCTCCAATGGCTAATGCACATCCACTTTGGTGTTAGCTAGCACTTTCAAATTTCCATGTGTTTTTCATTGTAGGTAACACAAGGTAGAGTTTCCAAATTTGTTGCATTGATGCCATTATGTTTTCTGGCAGTTGTTGGTGTTGGCTCCTTGTCGACAACGAGTGGTGACTAGGACTCATTCTAGTTAACACTTGTCTATAGACAACCTTGACTTTTGTCTGAGTATAGTTTTGTGGCAATTGTCTATTAGAAGAATATGTAGGTATAAATTTTGGATGATAAAACATAACACTAAACAAAATAAAGCCTAAAATCACATCATGATGTGCATATCACGACATTTAGCCTTATCATATCATACCTTATAAGGAAATGTTTAATATGAATTTACACTTTACACAAGGTTTATAACTCTTATTGAATTAATAAAAACACATAGTTCATCAAGTTAGATAGATCAATTGCTAGTTTTAATCTTGGAGAATAATGATTTTTTGAGAAGTTTTTTTGTAAATTCGGTACCACTTAGCTCATGCTTGATAATGATGGCTCATTATCTTGTTGACTCGGCTCAAATCAATGCATGAGCGGCTTGTGTATACTATCAATGGTATTATTTTCAAATCTAATTGTTTTACAATCTATCACATGTATTAATTGTACAATGTTCTGACTAATATAATTCATCAAATACTAGTTTAATACATGTTATATCAAATTAAGTAGGTCAAAGGTCCTACAGAAATCCCTAAAACTTTTTTATGATGATATTAGATTTATAGTCTAACAACTCTAAAGGCATGACGCAAGAAGTTAAGAGTATACATGTGTTGTTTAGTCAAACGTTGGTTCATGTAACAATTTGGCTTCCATAATAGGGGGCTAATTCTCTTATGAATATCATTATACTTCTAGTTTTCCTCTTGCTAGAATATCATAATCATGTTCAGGGGCGGAACTAGGCATACGGGTACGGGGTCAAGTGACCCCATTGATTTTCGAACCCGTAATGTAACGTATAATGCCGGATTTTTTAGTGAACCCATAGTTTTACAGTAAGTGAATCCATTAATATATTAAAGTTTGATAAAAAATAACACAAATATGTAGTTGGTTTAGTGGTAAATGCCCCCCTTGAAGCCATGCGCGTCTGAATAGTTGAAGGTCACGAGTTTGAAACCTATACCAGTCTTTTTTTCCCCTTCTTTGTTTAAGTAAAGTTATCAAAATACTCTTACTTTAATAACACAAAATAAAACCCTAGCCCCTTTTTTTTCTCCATACAACCAAAAACTAGATGGATTGCCCCGATTTTGATAGTATATTTTTGTTAATATTTTCAATGCAATTTAATTACATTTCGAACCGAACCAAACCGACCAAACCCGACTGCACAAGCCGAAAATTTTTATATTATTTTGTTATTAAACGAATCAACGAAAAATAGTGACCCCACTCATTAAAAATCCTGGTTCCGCCACTGATCATGTTACATGTTCTATTCTTTTAGGTTAGAAAACTAGCATCTAATCTTCGTAAACCTTTTTAGGTTAGAAAGCTAGCATCTAATCTCCATACCACTTTTGTAACATCCGGTTATTTTAAAAAGACAAGAAATGAAGAATAAAAAGAAAGAAAAGCAATAAAATCCAAGTGGAGGAACTAAAAGTATCCAAAAGAACAAATTTTTGAAAAGTTGGTGTAAAGGTGGGCATGGCCGCCCACCCTCACTTTACATCATCATCTTCATTCGGTTTTTTGAGAGAGAGAGAGAGAGAGAGAGAGAGAGAGAGAGAAAGAGCTCTTGGCTGAAGAAAAGAAGAAGAAGAGAAGTGAATTCAAGGTTTTTATGTGTTTATGACGGGTTTTATCCCGATTATAAGTTTATGTGCTTATGTGTTTG
>BJCM01002991.1:0-11217 GCA_018326385.1 Flaveria bidentis | reverse complement strand
GCCACCAAAATCAATAATACATGCACGTAGCATATCTTCGAGAGTTTGAATCGTTCTCTCGCTTTGCCCATCTGTCTGTGGGTGATATGCTGTGCTGATTAATAATTTGGTGCCCATTCTTTCTTGAAATTTCCTCCAAAATCTTGAGGTGAAACGCGTGTCTCTATCTGATACAATAGATAATGGCACACCATGTCTTGAGACTACCTCATTAACATACACTTCCGCCATTCGTTCAAACGAATAGTCTTCTCGAATGGGTATAAAGTGAGCACTCTTTGTCAAACGATCAATGATTACCCATATTACATTATATCCTTTGGCAGTTTTAGGAAGTTTCATTACTAGATCCAACGTAATATGCTCTCATTTCCATAATGGAATTTCTAGTGGTTGTATTTTACCATATGGTTTCAGATGTTCAGCTTTGACTTGTAAGCAAGTCAATCATTTTTCCACATATTTAGAAATATCTCTTTTCATTTCAGGCCACCAATACTCTTTCTTTAAATCATTATACATCTTGGTTGCACCTGGATGAATTGAGTACTTTGATTTATGCGCCTCATCAAGAATCACTGTTTTGACTTTACAAGTCCAAGGAATCCAAATTCGTCCAAAACGAACTTTAATTCCTTTATCATTCTCCTCAAGTAAATGGATTTGACCAATAATCCTCTCATGCTTTAAATTTTCCTCTTTCAGTGCCTCTATTTGTGCAATTCTAATTTTATCAAACAAATCTGAATTTACAATTAGTTTATATGACTTTACTTTAATCGAGAAGTGTAACTCTCCTTCCGGCTTAAAGCATTAGCTACAACATTAGCTTTACCCAGATGATAAAGTATCTCACAGTCATAATCTTTGATCAGTTCTAACCATCTTCGTTGCCTCATATTCAATTCCTTCTGGTCAAAAAATATTTCAAACTTTTATGATCAGTATATATAGTGCACTTCGCACCATACAAGTAATGCCTCCAGATCTTTAACGTGAATACAAATGCTGCTAGTTCAAGATCATGGGTTGGGTAATTTGCTTCATGTGACTTCAACTGTCGTGAAGCATAAGCTGTCACCTTCCCTCTTTGCATAAGAACACAACCCAGTCCAACATGTGATGAATCAGAATAAACTATGAAATCTTCAATTCCTTCTGGTAATGCCAGGATATGAGCTTTAGTTAACTTTTCTTTCAAATTTTGGAACGCCTTTTCTTGTTTTAGGTTCCATTCAAAATTGGAATTCTTTTGAGTTAGCTTTGTCAACGGGGAAGCTATTTTCGAGAAATCCTGAATAAAACGCCAATAATAACCGACTAACCCAGAAAGCTTCTGACTTTAGTTAGGGTCTTAGGAGGTGACCATTTCATAATAGTCTCTACTTTGGTGGGATCCACCAAAATACCCTCCGCATTCACCACATGACCCACAAATTGGACTTCTCGAAGCTAGAATGCACATTTAGAAAATTTTGCATATAACTTCTCTTTTCTTAGTACATTGAGACCTCACGAAGATGTTGAGCGTGATCTTCTTCGGTTCATGAATAGATGAGAATATCATCGATAAAGACGATGACAGAACGATCAAGCATAGACTTATATACTAGATTCATGAGATCCATGAAAACCGCTGGAGCATTCATTAGACCAAATGGCATCACAACAAATTCATAATGCCCATAACGAGTATGAAAAGTTGTCTTAGGTACATCTTCTTCTCGTACCTTAACTTGATGATAACCTGAACTTAAATCGATCTTTGAAAACCATCTAGCGCCTTGTAGTTGGTCAAAAAGATCATCAATTCTAGGCAAAGGGTACCTATTCTTGATGGTCAGCTTATTCAATTCATGCTAATCAATGCACATACGCATGCTACCATCCTTCTTTTTAACGAACAATATAGGCGCGCCCCAAGGTGAAACACTTGGGCGAATGAAACCTTTATCCAACAGATCTTGGAGTTGAGACATCAACTCCCTCATTTCGTTTGGTGCCAATCGATATGGCGATTTAGCCATAGGTTTAGCTCCAAGAACTAAATCGATTTTGAATTCGATTTCCCTTGTTGGTGGAACACCTGGAAGCTCGTCAGGAAAAACGTCAAGGAATTCCTTAACTAGAGGGACTTCATAAATTTTCTTCTCTTTCATTTTTTTATCAGCCACGTAGGCTAGAAACACTTGATGTCCATGCCATATGTAATTCTTGGCTTTTTCCATTGAGCATACAATTATGTTTCTCTTTCTTTCTCCATGGATACAGATTTGTTCTTCCATTGGTGACATAAATTGAACAATCTTTCGATTGCAAACTATCGACGCGTGATACTGGGACAACCAATCCATCCCAATAATTACATCAAATTCCTTTAACTCCATTGGAATTAAGTCGATATGGTTTTCTTCTCCTTGAACATTTACTTTACAGTTTCGACATATTTCAGATACGTAAAAACTTTTATCGCTAGCAATGTCAACTTCTAACACATGTACCAATTACTTCTAACAAAAGAACTATGGCATGCAAACTTTATAGATACAAAATATCTACTAGCCCCAGAATCAAATAAAACATATGAATGGAGGGAATTGACTAGAAAGGTACCTGTGGCGACATCAGGTTCAACCTTTGCTTCTTCAGCAGTGATTTGAAAAGCCCTGCCTCGTGGTTTTGGAGCTTCCAACTGTTTCAAGCTCTCTAAGGTCCTCAATCCTTCCGTAGCTTTGGCAACCCTGGTTTTCAACTCTGGGCAATCATTTCTCATATGACCCAGCTTATAACAATTATAACATAAGTTTACAGGGCTCATACACTGTGGTGCGGTATGCCCCGATTTCCCACATTTATAACAAATTGAGTTCTTATAACGACATTCTCCAAGATGTCTCTTCCCACAAAATTGACAATTACCAGACTCTTTGATTGAGCCAAACCCTTTGACAGGTTTTGAAAATTTTGTTTTCTTCATTAGTGCTACAGGAATCACAGCCTTATCCTTTCATTTTCCATCTCTTTCTGCTTGCCTTTTTAGTTCCATTTCTCGTTCACGAGCCCAATTAAGAAGCTCCTCAAGACTTCCAAATTTTGATGGAGAAATAAATTCTCTAATTCCTGTTTTAAGAATGAGATGAAACCGAGTCATCCACATTTCTTCAGAAGTGAAAAGCGAAGGGCAAAACTTCACTTTATCATAGAATATTCCAGAGATTTCATCCACAGTTTCATTGCCTTGACGCATATGAAGAAGTTCCTCAGTGATACGATCAATTGCAACACGAGGACTGAAATGTTTTAGGGAGATTGGTTTGAATTCTTCCCAAGACATACTCCTGATTCTTTCTCTCCCCTTCTCCTTCTTTACCATATCCCACCAGTCTTTAGCTCTTTCACAAAACTAGTTTGTCGTGAACATCACTTCATCGTATGGATCGCAATGACACGTATCAAAAATAGTCTCCATGGCTATTATCCACCTTTGGCTAACCAAAGGGTCAATTTCTCCTTTAAATTGTAAAGGTTTACAAGCCATGAAGTCTGTATACGTACAGTGACGTTTTCCGACTGTTATTGGCGCTGCTTCCATATTGTAGGTTTTTCTATAATCATTTCGTTCTTTTTCAATTTTTCTTCTAGCATAATTCCAATAGAATTTTGCATTTCAGCTAGAAGATATGGTATATTGGCTTCAAATTCATTTCCCACTTCAATGGCAATTTGTCTATGAATTTCTTCAGGTACAAACGTTGTATTATAATGAATTCTAAAGCATTCTATAGCATTCTGAAGCATTATATACATGCTTTTCAGTTTTACGACTTCCCTTGCCTTGTATAGCATTCTCCCCTCTTTCATCCGCCATATTTCTCTAAATCATTTATTTATTTTACGTTATTTTTATTATAATGATTTCTATACAACAAACATTTATTTAAGGCCTTAATACTCTTAACATTATTGTCAAGACTATCAAAATATGTAAGGCCAAAAAGTACTATATATGCATTTATAACCTACTACACATACACATCATTTTATGCATATATACTCCCCATCCTCACACTTACTTTTTGATGTTTTCAATACAATATGATCTTTGGAAATTCATAATGATAATGATATATTACCCTCATACTGGCCAGGTATGAAAATAATATATTATACTCATTATAATTTTCCAACTATCATATGATATCTCAAACATACAAATTTCAATGTATACATATTTTCTCATATGTTTTCATGAAGCACCAATACAAACTCCCCATTTATCTGCTTCCTTGGTGATTTTCCTGAACACATTTAAAAATATTTTTGTTAGTTTTCGCTAAGTAAGTACACCTCTTTATTTTCAAAAATATATTTTTATTCACTGGAATTTAACATCCAAAATCTTTATTTACTTAATCCTCTTACTTCTTTGAAATTCAACACCCGAATTTCTTATGGGTTTATTTTTAACCCTTGAGGATCATTAACTCATCTCGTTATATATGTGGAGTTCAACACCCGAACTCCTTGGGATTTCAAAACCCGAAATCCTTACATATATTTAACTTCTCTTTTTATATATGTGGAGTTCAACACCCGAACCCTTTGGGATTTCAACACCCGAAATCCTTACATATATTAACTTCTCTTTAAACTATTAATACTCATACTTAGACCCGTAAACATATACATATTTTCTCCATAATCATGTTTATCACAATAAATAAACATATATCACATGTACTTAGACATGTTTCATCTCCACATAATACATACAAATTCATAATAAATAAAATATATATCATGTAATTACACATGTAACAAAAATTAGTTACGGGTCAGTATACTTACCTCCTGATGTCACTAACTTAAATACAGATTATAACACGTTAACTGCTGTAGTCAAACCGTCTCACAAATATACTACAAACTCACCCTTGAATCTACTCGTATGAATATATTCACGACTTGAGTATGTTCGTATTCTTTTCTACAACCACTGGGATGCATGTATATTTATATGAAACTCATAACAATGACCGACTTTATGTTTCTTATCCATAAAGATTGAATTGAAATATTTATTTTAATAAACATAGCTTCATTATGAAGCTTGACACGTGCAAACATATGAATCTCATTTGTAGTTGTAGTTCACATTCTTATCATTATTATTATTGTTATTATTATTATTATTATTATTATTATTATTATTATTATTATTATTATATTATTATTATTATTATTATTATTATTATTATTATTATATTATTATTATTATTATTATTATTATTATTATTATTAATCGTTTTGTTAAACGTCATACAACTCGGTAATAATTTGATTCAAAACTTACTCGTTAAACAATATTTAAAATATATATGTCAAATATTTTATCTATAAAACGGGATGTTACACTTACCATTGGGATATTCTTGTGTTTGTAGGTTAAATGTGAAGCATACAAAAAGTTGAAAGAAACAGGACGAAAATTGAAACTCGGGTAGTGAAGAAATGTTATGCGAAGTTGCAAGACAACGCTTCTGACCATCTTAGGTCATTCTTGATGATGGACCCTCCGGTAACTTTAGAAGCCTTAGTTCATAAGGGCTCTTATCTGAACTAACGCTTTGGTCTAAGCTTCTAGATCCATATCCTTTCGCATCAAGAGTACTCGTGCATCTCAAGCCCATGTCTATCCTAACAACCCCATGTACATAGAGAGGGATCTGGGTAATTTAAAACATCCATAACTTCTGCTAGGAAAAGAGTTATGAGACCCAGAATCTCTCAACAGATCGATCTTGAAAAGTTAGACATGAAAAATCAAAGTTGTGTACGGGGTGGCACCACCGGCGCTAGGCGGTGTTTTGGTGGGCTATAACCTAAGTTGAAGGGCTTTGAAGTGGGATTAATCCTAATACAAAAATCACCTATTTACAGTGCAATCAAGGACGAAAAAGCAAGCATCTTTCACCATTCCAAAGCCTTCCAACATCAAATTCATCCAGATTCATATGACCAATTACAATTGTGTTGAAGAATCATCGATCATCATGACTGAATCAATTTTGATTCACTTCGGGGGACGGGTTTGTGTAAGTTTTTATTTTTCTTAGTTTGTAACTTAGATTTGAGATTGGATCTTGAACCTTTTAAGTTCTATTAGATTCAATTCATGATTTGATCATTTAAACGATTTGATTATGTTAATCCGAATTTTAGTTTTTATAACCTTGGTTTCCTTTAATCATTGTGTGATTGATTGTTAGAATTATGGTTACATAATTCAAATGGGTGATTATGTGAATGAAATCCTTTAAGCTTTAATCCCATGATTGTTACTTAGATCATATAATATGTAAGTAACCATGTAAGGCCCCGTTCCCGGGACCCTTACGGCTGGCCAATCATCGCTCATAAAACATATAATTACATTAACATGAAATAAGCGTTGCAACGGAAACATTAAAAACAACATTTTCATTAGAAATACTTTTGCAAAATGATACCACATTCGTTACACAATATCATTTGTTCTCATTACAATGCAAAAACATTAAACAAAGAATGTCATCCAAAAGAGCCAAGTAGTCACCCTGTGCCATCCTCAGCAACTTTACCTGCCAACTGGAAATGCATAAAAAGTCAGTGTTGCTGAGTGAGCTCTATTTTTAAGTAAAACATACTTTACTTTCATTAAAACAGTTCTTTACTTTTTGCATGTGATCACACATCATACTTACACATAGATAATATCATTATTATCTTTATCATTCATTCATGCTTTCTTACTTTCATTCATATGTTCATCATTACTTCTTTTCATTCCATCAAAACCATGAAATTTACCCCCCGTAATGGCACACAGCATCCTGGCCACAGTTCCTAGGGTAAAATTCAGGTGTACCATTGTCATGTATATACTCGCCGTCATGCATAAAGCGGATACTGGGCCGAGATCTATCATAGACCCCCCGTCATGGAGCACAACAGTCTGGCCACAGTATCTAGGGTAAGCGACAAAGGTTCTATAAAAATGGTCAATCACAAAGAAAGACCCCGGTGTGCATCCTTCTGGGTTAGCTAACCCACACACCGTTGAACTAACACTCTTAATTGGGCGTGTTTCCACATACAAGGCTTGCAAGACTTACTTTTCTTTCCTTTGTTCATTAATGCATGCATTCTGTCATCATGTTCCTCTTTTCATTATCTTCCACTTTACATTACATAATACTTTTCATTTCATTCATTAACATTCAACATAAAGCCATGGGAAAATAAACATACAATGTAAGGAACATCAACATACACAGTCAACATCATCATACATGGCATCATACACACATAACATACATCATACATACCATGATGCATAAGCATCAATCATACATCATAACATCATCACACAATGCCCATCATATCATCTATGACCTCAAAAGTCAGCTTACATGAACCCCCAGGAACCTCTCAAGTCAAAGCCTACATTTCACTTTTTCCCCAAAAAGTCAGAAAATATTCTAAGTGTTCATTCGCATTTCCCTTTTGTCCATCCACATTTCTTTTTTTCATCCACATTTCTTTTACTCGTCCACATTTCTTTTACTCATCCGCATTTGTTCAGTCGCATGAACTTACTCATCTGCATTTGTTCAGTGGCATGAACTTACTCATCCGCATTTGTTCAGTCACGTGAACTTACTCATCTGCATTTGTTCATCCTCATTAACTTTGTTCATCCGCATTTGTTCAGTCGCATGAACTTACTCATCCGCATTTGTTCAGTCGCATGAACTTACTCATCCGCATTTGTTCATCGACATTAACTTTGTTCATCCGCATTTGTTTAGTCGCATGAACTTACTCATCCGCATTTGTTCATCCGTATTAACTTTCTCATCCGCATTGACTTTCTCATCCGCATTTGTCAATACTTAAGCAGTTTTTCTAAACTTAGGCGTATGAATTACTGTTTGGGCGCATGAGCATCCTAGGGCACACTTATCATCATAATTTGGTCCCCAAACACCATCTATCATGTTCTAAGCTTAAAATCATGCATTCTAAGCCTTAGAAACACAACCATAACATCATCAAACATGAACATAGTGCAAAATCACACCATACCCGCAACATACACACATTCAAACATACGGGTATGAAATCCTAGTTTTATAAAAAGTTCATACATGCATTTCCAGCCCCAAAATCAGTTAAATCATGTAAAAGAGGGGTTCCGGAACTCACCTTTGAAGCTCTTGAGTATAGCTTCTTCCAAACTCGTTTGCAATTGAGTTCAACCACCTAGAAACCCACTAAAAACATACAACTGAACACACACAACACACATGAGCATAAACCCGAGGACATAACCAGTTAAGAACACCATAAAACCATGATTTTTACCTTGAACTCGAATTCTTTCTTGTTCTTCTTTCTGAAACCGAGAGTTTGCTGCATCCTTCTACTCTCTCTCTCTAAAAATTCGATAGTGCAAGATGTGTAGGAGGTGATGGGCGGCCATTACCTTTTACACCCACTTTTTCAAACCTTTTGTCCTTTTTGACACTTTTTACCCCTCAACTTGGGTAAAATATTTTTTCTTTCTTTTTCTTCACTTTATTCTTTCTTTTTTTAACTTTAAAAAAAATAATCGGGTGTTACAAACCATTAATGACTTATCAATAGATTTCACTACAAAATATAACTTTGCCAAACCAACATCCCAAAGTGGATTGCTTTTTCCCTAAGATTGTTAAAAACCTGAGATTTTATTTTGTTAATTTGATTATTTCTCATTCAATTAATCAACTAATTTACCTTACAAATGTTTAATGTTCTTAGGTTAATCATAACTAACACTTTCCTATGATTCCTTGTGGATTCGACATCGTTCTTACCATTTACTATTAAGGGTGATTAAATACTCTTTAATTAATAGTTTTAACCGACCACATGACATTGATCACTTGACATGAAGCTTGATATGCAACAGGGTTGTTAAACACTCATGTAACTCTCCAACTTGTGTACAACCATGATCGGATATGAGTCTAAGTGTCCTAATTTCTGAATTGCTTTTAGGGTAGTGTTCGAGATTGTTAAAACGATTTAATATGTGTGTGTGTGATGGTAAGCTAAATTGTCTCTAATGGGTTGGCATACCTATTAATCACTGTAGCTACTAGCGAATCATTAAGATTAAAGGATGGGCTCTAGACCGAGTCACTAATCACCTTGGGAAATATATGCACTAATATAAGATCAAGATGATTATATTGAAAGTTGATGCTAACAAAAGATTTCTTAGCATGCACTAAAGTACAAGGAAGTACTTCGAAAGATTTGACAATGTATAAATAAAAATAACTAAGTGTCAAATCTTCCGAAACCAAATACAGAAATATTACGAAGCCAAAAGTGAAGTCTTTCAAAGCTTAAAAACAAAGTCTTTCAAAGCTTGAAGACTGAACTCTTCAGAAGACTAAGAAGACATGCGTCTGTGACATACTTTTTACAATAAGAGAAGGCCTTCCCGTTGTCAGCTCTATAGACTCACCAATTTATATAAGTTGGTGATTACTTTTTTTTACTTTTTTCAATTGTACATTATGGTTTTTTTTGTATAACTTCCTACTTTAGTACTTTTATCCTTATTGTAATAATATCGGATGTGAGCTATAGCATGTCATAATCACATGTCAAAAAATAACCTGCCATTTGACTTTACATTGATCTTGTTGTCTATATCAGTGTCTAGCTAGCCTTCAAAGTATGGCCGACTATAGGTTGTAGTATAAAGTATCTCATGTATTAGTCTTAGGACTAAGCTTTTGTAACACTTGAGAGTAATATATATCAACCTTAAAAACCAATCTTTCTGCTCTTGAGTGTTCTTACTTGTTATTCATTATTTCATTACCTGGTTCTCAATTTAATCTGTAAGTGTGTTTAGTTGATATTCTCCAACTGTAAAACTATTGTGAACCATTACCAGTCCTGCAACTTAGTTGGATCTATCTAGGTATGAGGGGCCTCACTTGTAGGTTTGGGTATGAGGATGGACTCTAGACTAAGTCCCCAATCACCAGGGTTGCAATCCTCCTGGATGGGGCGGGAGTGCAAGATCATCGACGCTATCTGCTAACTAAAAGTGCAGGATCCTTAGAGTTGTATACTACTCGAATGTAGTGACATGTTGAGATTCGGTCAGCTGGGATGCTTTTAACATACCCACTATCATGTTGTGGAACCTAGAGTGACATATATGTTGACTGACACTTTCTTATATGTGAGGGATTGATTTGATAAACAATTTGCTTATACACACATGAATATGTTGTCTAACTACTTTAGAGTCTTTGGATATAACTCACCAGCAATGTTATTGTTGACATGCGTTTAGCTCATGATGTATGAGTTGAAGGTGTCGGTAGGCATTAGTTGGGTAGAGGAGACTTAGCTATTTAAGTTAAATAAAACCTACATATAGAAGATAATGACTTTGTTAAATATAATCGGGGTAGTGCTTATGTGTTTTGTATTTTGAATGTGTTGGGCACATGATTTATGTATGCACTATTTAAGTTTTAATCAATCTAGTTTTGGTGATCTTGAATGTAAGTCTTCCATTGTATTTTATTATGTGACTGATATGACTAATCACGCCCGTGGATTGGGGTGTGACAAATAATGAGTTCGTAAAAGTTATTATAACATTATAATTATGTTATTACCATGTGTATTATACGTTTTAAATAAATTTAATATGAAATAGTTAGTAATAAAAATTTATTATTTTTAAAACAATATTTAAGATAAGTTATTATTTAAATTACATATATGTAATGTAACGCCCCGATCCCGGAGACCTCACAATTGGTCATTTGCCATGGTAATTATATAAAACATACAAGGTACGAATTTAAGCAGCGGAATTAAACTTAACAAAACCATTCATGTCATTAAAAGCACTGTGATAAGGCAGTACAGTTTGGTTTAAATCAATTTACAAAGATTGGTTTACTGCATTACAAAACAGCAGAGAGTTCTTATTAAAAAATGGATGTCAGTCTTGCCCCTCCGAGTAGCTTTCCCCGCATGCCATCCTCAGCAACAAGTTACCTGCCAACTGAAAATGTATAAAAGTCAGCGTTGCTGAGTGAGTTCTAGTCTTTAATAGCCTTAAAATACCTTGAGTAATTTATATATAAGAAC
>BJCM01002985.1:0-12025 GCA_018326385.1 Flaveria bidentis | reverse complement strand
TTCTCATGAACAAGTTATCCATATAATTGTTCTATTCACAAAAGCAATATTTAGAAAACCAATTTTCTAAATAGGTGTCAAACATTCGTTGTATGATCTTATCAACCAATAAATGTTTGTAGGTGTTTGTATAGCTTGTTATTGGGTATGACCTGACTTGGATCATAACGTACTAACCACATCAATCTTGTATGTGTCTTGGGCATATAAGATCCTACACTACATGGCGTTTTCTCAAAAGCATGTAATTTACCATACTTTATTCCACTGTTCACCTTTATTAGTTAGTACAGTTGCCAACTTTAGTCGGTGACAAAAGGTAAGTCATGGACATGTCATGACTACCATATCTTAGATAAGACATTATCTAAGATACCTTAAACTATAGCTTTGTAGTATTTGTGTTAGTTAGAGGATTCCAGCTGATATCATAGTATTTTCGGTTGTAGGTAGTATTATATATAGTTTCTCATTGTAACTCATTTAATATGCTTGTAAGAATCTTGTAATACTTTGAGTTGAGAAGCAATATATGCAAGTACCTTGAAAATTATCTCTTTGTGTTCTTTGTTACTTATTATATTATTATCAACTCTTAGAAGAGACTCTGGTTCATCTGATCCGAGTGTAGTATAAGTAAGTTTGAGAGAAACCAAGTGTTAAGTGACAAAACTGATCCTGCAGATCGCAATCAGGAATTATCAGTGTTAATACGGAATCAATTAATGTTTGCAGAATCAACATTAACCTTGCTTAATTGTTTGTAATAATTAAATATCAACAATAATGATTTGACGAACTCTGAGAAGAACACAATTAATAATCAAACAAAAATACTTAATTCAAATGTATTTTATTAAAACATATTAATAATTACAGATGAATAAACAATGAATGAACAATAGTGGCTTTGAATGTATTGTTGTTCATGTGACGACTGCTAGGGTTTATGTTTGTGTGATTTGATGTGATGTTTGGTTTGTCGTATTGATGCTTGGTTGTTTGTGATCGTGTGTCGTCTTGCCGTCGTCGTCGTCTCCAGTGATGTGAAACCTAGAATCCATATTTATAGACACGTATGTTTCAATTAAGGAAACACCGGATCTCTTGGGATTCGCACAGCTGTCTTGTTGACTTGTTGACATGTAACACTTGTATTATTAAATACAAGTGTTTGGACTCCGCAGGAATATAGTATTCAGTATTTGTTTTTTCTTCCGCAGGAATCTTGTTCTTCCGAAGGTACTTTGTTCTTTCGAAGGTACTTTGTTCTTCCGAAGGTACTTTGTTCTTCCGAAGCTATCTTGTTCTTCCGAAGGGATCTTCACTTCAACTTCTGAGCTGGTTGTTCATCCGTAGAAGATATTTGGATGATTGGATTTGTAGAAAACATATCTACGGAAGAACAAAATGTTCATCCGCAGGTGTTTCTTACACTTAGTCAATTTCAGAAATTGACCAAGTATTATGTTTGTACCTGCAATCATACACAATCAATACATATATGGGTTAATCTATATATAATGCATACATCATAATAATGAATTACAATTGTTCATTACAAATATTGATTAGAGTTCTAAACCTATAAACTGATCTAGACCTATAGTTCCTAGATCTAACAAAGTGCTTATAGGTGCATTCCTTTGATTTGGTTCCTTCCATTCTTTCCCTTTCTTGTACAGGAGTGGAAGCTAGATCTAACCAACTATCAGCAATACTAGTTTGTGCATTTGTTAATATCTTTGCAACTTCAACTGCTATGTTATGTATAGCTTCATCATTTAGAATTGGGTTCATACTAGATCGAGATCTAACACTGTGGGAGGAAGTTTGAGTTCTATGAGAACTTTCTCCCGTCCTGCTTCTAACTTGTTCGCGTCTAGATCCTTGTTCATCTCTATGTTCAGCCATTGTATCTACCTATATGTTTATATAATTATACTGAAGTTACTGGTATGTGCTTAGCATACATATAACATAACAGTTATGTTATACAGATTCATTTATATAATACATATTCGGTGAATAAAAAGACATGGTGTAAATTATCATATCTTACGTCATTCTAAGGAACATGAATACTTTTTCTTAAAACTTGCTTTTTGGCACAACTTGAATCTAACATAAATCTTATAGAGCTCCACAGGTTAAAGCTTAGGCATTTCTATAATACCTAATTCGTTAAAACCTCAAGCTCTGATACCAACTATGACACCCCACCTGAAACCCGGGCGGGCGTACACACTTGATACAACTTACAGCGAAAACAAACTTAGTTTTCATTTCAATCTTACAACATTCTAAGTACAATACATTATTTAATTACAATATCAAACTACTATAAACTTCTACAGCTCCAGATTTCATTGTGTCCTCATTGTTCCTAGATTAGTCTCACTGATTACCTGTGATACATATACTCCAAAAGACGTAGCTAATGCTGGTAAGCTCATGCTATACAGTTTATAAAATTAAATTTGACATGCATTCAATATGAGTTGTGATATTGGGTCCATAGGCATAGTGTCTTCCCTGGTTTTACCACAACCATTGGCAGCGGGTTTGTCAGACCCTTCCGACCGTCAAATAGGTATGAGCATGTGCCTGATGCATACGAGGAACCCTATCCTCTTTTCAGCCAGTTCGACACACCCCATTAAATATATCAAGATCATGTATACCCCTACCGACCCGTTCATATATGTAAGCATTATAATTATTACTAATATATTAGACAGAACGAGTATATTATCACAATTTTGAAAACATATATGATAACTCACATGTGTAAAGTTGCTTGACAGTTGATAATCAATTCCTAGTAAGATCTTGGTGATATCTCGAGGTCCTGATACAGTTTAAGTAATCTTAAGTTAGGCGATGGTACAACTAACTAGTCATTATCATGGTTGTATATTAGCTATCACTATCTTGTTTAAGCATGGGTGATCAGTCCATGCCTAACTAAGGTTAGGCTATCTAAAACCCAATCCTAACAATAACCCTAACACCTAAAATAATAATACTATATTATTACTATTCCTAATTGTAATCCTAATAATAATACTAAAATAAATAATAATTAACTTGACATAACTTAAATGAGAACATATCTTAAAACTATCTACGACAAATTAATGTAGAGTCCCCCTACTCACGCTCCTACCCGAGCTCCAATAACGACTAATAATAATACCCGATAGGGTAGCGATTACTTGGGATTCTTTTAGTACTAGAGCGTTCCCGAGAAAACTTATAATCTAAATTCAACCTTAAGGTCATTATATTTAAGCAAGCAAGCAAGCAGGCATGTGAAAGACTTAAGCAGGCGATGTGGAAAAGTGGCGTGCCTGCCTGCTAGCTTAATTTAATTATTAAATGATAATATTATTATATTATTATATTTAATTCAGCTGCTTACTTTGTTTTTTTTATAACTTTTTAAATATAACGTTCTATAAAATTTTAAATACATCATTGGGACGAACTTATTTTCTCTACGAGACGACCTAAGTTTCATTAAAAACAGAGCATGTTTAAATATAATATATTATATTTAAAATATTTAAACGGTCTCGTACGACAGTAATTAGTCTAAAAACTTAAAATTTTGAAATAGTTATTTTGCTTGTTAGATACTCGTTCAATAATATATGAAAGAAAAACTTCATAATTCGTATATTTATAATTATTAACTTAAAATTAAGATATTACATATAGAAATAATGAAAAAAGAAAATGTGGGAAAAACTTACTCATCAATTCAACACACAAATATTATTTTTTCTAAGTGACTAGTCGCATACTTGCATCCATAAGTAAAAAAGAAAGGTCTATGGAAATTAGTAAGACAACATTCAGATTACGAACAAAAAAACTTTTATTTACCTTTTGTTTGCTAGAGAGAATGCAAATCAAGAAACAGACACATCTTTTTTTATCTTGTTTTGAACGATCGCCTTCTTTTAAGACAAAATGACAAAAAAACATCCTTTTCTTTAATATAAAATTATAGGTTTCATCCTTTTTCTTCATAAAATACGTTAAACATCCTCTATGTTCATATGTTATAACACATTACATCCTTTGGACTAAGAAATGTTAGATTTTAGAGTTAAACTAGTATTAACTTCCCGCGTTGTTGCGGGAAGTGTAAAACCATGCCAGATAGCACCAAGGACATGTTACCGTTAGCGACCATCAACCGAAACGTAGAACCAATGACACATCACTGTTAGACGAAACGCAAAACACATAAAACAATAATTAAGTCGATCTTGAACCAGTGCGTTGCGAGGGTACTGTTAAATGAGAAAAAATAAGCGTAAAAACATTGAACTACACACACACACTACGGCATGTTAACTCGTAAAATGTAAACCGTAACGTAAAACGAAAATTTTAAAATATAAAAAGTATAGGGACCAAAGTTAAAAGTAAAAAAAAATATCTAGATTAAATTGTAAAACATATAAAAATGTTAAGTTAAAATGAAAATTTTAAAGGTTAAAAAGAATAAAACAAAGT
Organism: Flaveria bidentis; assembly: GCA_018326385.1. Lineage (NCBI taxonomy): Eukaryota > Viridiplantae > Streptophyta > Magnoliopsida > Asterales > Asteraceae > Flaveria > Flaveria bidentis. The sequence continues at coordinate 7,495 of BJCM01002985.1, read as the reverse complement.
TGAATACAACTTTTAAAACATATTATACAAGCCACAATGAATAAGAAAATTGATAATAATAAGTATATATACAATGCATACACACGAGTGAAATTTAATAATTTTACTCTGAGCTTTGTCCTTTCACTTTGTCTCAACTCTCAAGCCACCGATTATTACGAAATTAATTTCATAGGAAACAAGTTATATCTAAAAATTATTTACAAATTCAAATCAAAGTCTCATCAAATGATCAAACGAGAAGGCCCAGGGTAAAGGTGACCCGAGGCCATAACCTATCCATCATCCCTTTGCCCTTCGTGCTACAATCTGTTCATTCCACCACATGATTTATCATGCATAGAATCAGCGGAAGATTTGATGTCTAGTAATTGCAACAGAAAAAAAAAAAAAAAAAAAGCTTTTTTAACTATTGAGGCCACCATTTTCTTCTCTTGACTCATGCAATATGAAGCAACTTGATGTCTGCAATTCTTGAGAGCATTTAGGTGACCTAAGGTCATAACCTATCATCCCATATCAATTTATTTGAACAGATATATGCAACTTTTTAAAATTACGAAAAGCTTTCAAGATTTGGTGGGTTCGCATGTCCGACTTTAGGCTCTATCATTTGGTTCCATTGCCGGGAAGAGGAAGAGACTACCAACTCTGAACAACCACCTGCGATTGCAGGGGACCCACATGATAAGGAGGGAACCGCTGAAATCAAGCGTGCTATCAAATTGTCTTCTTGGTGGAGTCCAGACGTAAAAGACAGGGAAATTGCAAGGTATTCACAATCCACTTTAGATTATGGAGGGGTCTATAAAGAGGGTCATCCTTCAGGGGGGGGGGGAAGATGGCATCTAATCGTGCAACAATGGCTGATAACTGGGCAACAATAACTGAATTTCGGGTTGTAATCTCCATTCGAAGTTCCCGGCAATGGAACCAAATGATAAGAACACCAAAGTCGGCTATAGATTACTGGAAATAAAGGACATAAACAACCCAATTCGAGCTAGGTAGGACTCCAAATACAAAGAAAAACAATACTTTTGATAATCTAATTCTACCTACAAAATGCAGAAAATGGAATACTTAAACTAAAGCTAAAGTGGGACAGTTATGGCCTAGTCTTCTCCACCTCCTGATTTCGTGGACCACTCCCCCTCACCTCCACAATTGAAAGTTTTCCCTCCATTAGGTTTCCTTCCATTTAGCAACAACTAGGTCAAATCTGACCCAGATTGACTGACCCAACAGTGGGTTATTGACTGACCCAGCAGTGGGTTCGTATCATATATTCTATGGAAAAACACTCTTTCTAAGGTTGTGTGTTTCTTTCAGCAGATTCAAGTCCAACCCATTTGGACCCCTTAGAGGTTCTAACCAAGGAGCAGTATTAAAATGTTGTTATGATAAAAGATTAGTCGTAAAGTCTGATTGTTTACAAAAGGTGAGATGATTAATACATCATTCCTGTTTGACACTAAGATAATGCTTGTTCCTCAGTCCAACTTCCACAACAAGAGTTAGCAGAGCCTCACACACCTGAGAAGCATCTGGCTCCAAAGGATCATCATTTGTCGAAGAGTAAACCATCCAAGCATGGTCCAGCTTGCGCTTGGGGTGCACCACCACTGACCCAGGTACCTCTGCATCCCGACATGTAACCAGCCCGTCACTCTTCTCACCATATCTAGTTTGCAATAGCTGAGCACAGGCAGCCAGTGTGGCTCCAAGAGGAACTACAACAGGCAGTACAGTGGCTGTTGAATTGGCAGCAAATGTTGGTAGCTCTGCATGTGCAACACGAGAAAGTGTTGCCAAAACAGCTGGAGATATGTTGGCTTCGGTATGAAATGAGACAACCGGGAGTTCCTTTGGCAACTGGTACTTCCTCAAGAATTCCTTGCGTTTCTCGTAAGTCAAATCTTCCAGTGATTGCAAGTCACCCTTATCCACCAAGAAAAAAAAAATATCTTTATATGGTTCGGATAGCGCTGATGCAACTAGAGACGATAAAAAAATCACATACCTTTATCACTTTACAGATCAAGATTTCCATTAGTTTCCGCACATTAAAATAGTCCCCTATCTGGCCTTCTCTCATAATATCTGAAGCAATCGGGCTACCACCATAAGGGCTCTGGGCTAAAGCCAGACCTGCAACTTTATCTCGCAAATCTGGCCAATACATTGACAAAGCAGCAGCTGCATCTACTCCCCCTTTACTATGACCCAGAAGCAAAACACGCTTCTTGGAACCCCAATAAACATCTTCAATGTACTCTTTAATTTCCCGGGCATTCTTTTCAACTGATGCCTAAAATGTTGTTCCATGTTATTATATACAACTTCAATACCACCACATCAAATTGGGATCATAACAAGAACAATAATAATAGCAATACCTCACTATGGATCTTTGCAATGTGACATGTTAATCCCATTTTTGAGAAAGTCGCCTTTGTACTAGTAAAATAAAGTGGCCCATGATTGCTAAAAAGACCTGCGGTATGCAAATATAATTAATTAAATTCAATGGAACCTAACTGGGCAGGGTAGATTATGGCTCCAGATACATGATATTATCATTAATAGAAATAAGATTCCAGGAATGTGCAAATTACCTGGAACCAAGAGATAAACCATCGAATTTGGCAACACATGTATACCGTGCCTGATACAGGGAGAAGCAACATAATCAATATTCTATAAGCAAATATAGCAGACGCAAATGAAATAGTATTGTACATGATATTGTCCAGAATATTATTAAAGCGTTCTGTCCCATCTTCAATCGGAGGCATCCCTGGAGCACGTTGAAGCCAGCCAATGTCATCAGATGACCCATGAACTGTCTTTCGAACCCGCTCAATAAGGCTGAAAGATAACTTCATGTGAGTTGTATAATAAGCTCACTAAAAGATATGTAAACAATGCAAACAGAATTAATCAAGCCTTAGCGCATCTTTTGTAAAAGCAAGTTACATTTTAAAGCATATTTCAAATCTTGTTTGGTTGATTATAAAATAGTGTGTTACGATTACCCTTGAAACATGGAAATCCCACTTTGACTGGTCTGACCAGATTGCACGACTGCATCACTATTTTGAGAAGAATCTGAGTTCCTTGATATTTCATCATGACCAGGTGGTGCATTATTACTCAACAAAGGTTCTCTGAGTTCTTTGACTCCTACCACTTCCTGCCCATCAGAATTTCTAGAAGGAATATCTGATCAAAGAAGGAAAAAACTGTAACTAATTTAGTGAGCTTAAGATGCTAGACCCATAGAACTTGTTAGGAAAGGCATCACATGCAAGAAAAGACATCTAACATCTTACAGGACATTCACATGATTTTTTGATTTTTTCATAAAAGTATTGATGCATAAAATTCAAAACCAGCTAGTTCGAAAAGAATCATGCTATGTGATACAGCACACACTAATTAACAGGATATGTGGTGCAAGAAAAGCAACTAAATTAATAAATAATAAATAATCACCTCATAAAAAACATTTCTAATCCGAATATAACTACATACAGAGTAACCACAAGTATGTGCGTGTGTTTGTGTGTGTGTGTGTGTGACAGTGGAGACAGACCTGAAGTAACAGGGAAACAACTAGTCAGATATGAAGTGGTCTCAGCAAGATAAGATGCCGCTCCATTTAAAGCTGGTACTGATGGAAATAGTGGGGTCGCTAGCTGCCCGTTCCTCATGGCACTGTTGTTTGACTGACAGAAACAAAAAAATTAAGAGAAAAACAGCTGTTCAAGAGGGTATGCAAGTAGACTGTCCACCTAAAATTAGTAACATAAACAGCAAGACTTCTAACAGATACTAATAAAAGCATAGGCCAAAAAGGAAATTAACATGAGCTAATGATGTGATGACAATGTATACATATCCTTATACCAACCTTCCTGAAATTATCATTTCATGTAAGAACTGGCAATAGTTGCATACTTGCATCAGATTTATAACAAAAGCTAATGATGTGATGACAATGTATACCATAATTGAAGAGGACATAAAACCATGTGCAACATGTACATGACTAGTATCTTTGTAAGAAAACGGATAATTCATGAAGAACAAAGCATACAAAACTTTATATCAGAATTCCAGTATGAGAAATGTGCTACATATGAAGTGTGGTAAAAAATTCACCATTATATGAAGCACTCATTTTAAATGTACAACTGATACAAGTCTGGTTAAAGTCTACTCTCGAAGGAACAATGTGCGGGAGTCAAACCGGGTTTGGACAGGTCCACATATCATATCCAGGTAATGTTTGGTTCCTGCCTAAATCCCTTACCCCAGGAGAATTTGCTGGAAGTGAAGAAGTGGAGCAGTGGAAAGCTGTTTCCTATCAGCTAGCAGTATTAGTGTTAGCTTTGATTTCTTTTATGTTCTTGTCTTTGAATTTATCTGTTTGTATAACATGGAGAGTTTCGCCCTCTCAAAGCAGACTGATTTACCTTTAAGTAAATTTTGTTTCTAGTTTCCCAACCTACAGCAATCGGCTCACTCTTATGGTATCTCGATGTTTGGGTCTTTTGGGAGATACAAAGTGGCCTTGTTATGGACCCCTATACACCAGTTGCATCCTTCAACAGTAGGCCACCAACCCCACAGTGTATCCTGGGTTTAACATTGTCAGGAAAAACCTACCATATGAGGTCATTTGGTGATCCCGGATATTCCTGATATCCGTAATAAACTCATACATGAAGCACATTTCACACCCATGGGTGGTCACAGAGGGTTTTTGAAGAATTTGAAATGGGTCTCCACTAAGTACTTTTGGGCTTTTGACCCAAACTGAAACAAGATGTTCGGCTTTTTGTTCAACACTGCCTATTTTGTCAGCAAAATAAGTATGAGATGTTATCTCCAGCGGGGTTACAACCATTACCCTTTCCAAACCAGATTTGGGAGGATATTTCTTTAGAGTTTGTCGTGGGGCTTCCTAAATCAAATCAGGTATAATGAACACTATTTTAGTTGTTGTGGATCGCTCGAGTAAATACGCCCACTTCATGAGGGGGTAGCTACTATATTTGTAAATAAGAAGTTCGATTACATGGGTTTCCCCGCTCTATTGTTTCTGCCCACGATGTTATTTTTCATACTTATTTTTGGCAGGAAATGTTTCGTTTTCCGTTATACTAAGTTAAAGATGCACGCAGGTATCACCAGCAGACCGATGGCAAAACTGAAGTCGTTTAATGGTGTTTGGAAGCTTTTCTTAAGTGTTTTGGCCATTAAGTGGCATGTATTCCTTCCTTGGGCCGAATATGCATATATACCGGTTATCACACCTCCACCGGCTGTGCTCCCTTCAAGCTCGTCTATGGATACGAGCCCTCGCCCTTTCTACCCTATGTTGCAAGAGAAACAATAAACGCTAACGTAGAGGGGCAGTTAATTGCTCGGTATGACATGTTGAAGCTACTCTGTTTCAACTTACAAAGAGCCCAGGATAGTATTATGAAAGCTGGGGAAGATTCTAAAAGGTGCAAGCTCTCATTTCAAGTGGACGATCAGTTTGGTGACCTATGAGCTGACCACCTGATGCACATATCCACCCGGTTATTCATGTCTCCATGCTGAAACAGGCACATGGTCAGCACCCCACTAACCCTCCAGTGATTTTACCAACTACACGGCATTGTTTTTACCAACTACACGGCATTGGGAAATTGATCGACTTTACCAATTACACAGGATTGGGAAAATTGATCTCCAACCTAATAATGTGATCATTCATCAATGGGTTCTTGTAGCTCTCATGCTTGAGTTACCGATATCTTGGTGCCACCGTCATAAAGAAGAAGCCACTTGGAAAAGTTATGATTCTGATTTGCTAGTGGACCAATTCTCATCCTTTAGACTTGAGGGTAAGTCGTTTTTCCAGGTGGGTAGCAATTATAGAAGCCCGGTTAAAGTCTACTCTCAGAAGAACAAAGGTACGAGACTAAAACAAGATGTGGAGTCAAACAGGGTGTGGACAGGTCCATGGACCAGGTAATGCTTGGTTCCCGCCTAAATCTCTTAGCCTAGAAATTTGCAGAATGGAGAAGAACAGTTGAAAGCAGATTCCTATCAGCTAGCAATATTAGTGTTTGCTTTCATCTCTTTTATGCTCTTATCTTTCAATTTATCTGTTTGTATGAACCTTCCTCTCAAATCAGACTGATCCAGTTTCCTAACTTAATTGCAAGTCCTACCACAAACATAAGTCCTTTAAAACTGAAGTTGAATGGAATGATGGTAATCAAGTTCTTTGTTATAAGCACACATACACAACCAAACATTCCTTGAAGACTACTCTACATAGAGGTAAAATAAAACATTCCCATAAATACTACTCTTAATAGCTACTATGAACATCATCATTGAAAGCCATTTCTTAGCATATAAGATTTTGGAAGGCAATGTTTTGATGTGTTATAATTTGGATAGGTCAATAAAAAATAGCTAATACTGATTATTGCCTCATGAGATCTAAATAATGCATATGCTAGAAATTAACATTCCTACCAGATTATCATTCAAAGTTAGTTTTCTTCTGTGTTTCATCTATTGCTTTCCTTAAATTGGGTCTTGTAATCAAAGGCAAGATGAAACTACAGAATTATGCATGTTGTAGATGTTCCTCGTGTAAAGCATAAAGGGGGCATGTATATATAGCCAAAGAAAGACCTCCCTAAACTAAACCTTGAGGCCCATTGCACTACATGCTAGGCTAATATATAATCTAATATGTATAATTATAGCAACTTTCATATGTAGATGTTATGGCTATAATGGTAAATACAGAAAACTCCCTCCCAACTTCATAACTTACTTTTCACATAGAGGAAAGTGTGTTACCGTAATTCGAATCCTTGATTCTTCCCTGTTGGCGTCCGGAGCATCCATAGTTTGGCCCTAACTAATAGCAAACAGCATACATGAGAACAACCACAAAAAATATCAAATTTATTTTCAAATGACAAGAGAGAAAGAGAAAGAGAGAAATCATATAAATGGTGCAAAGAGCATAGAACAAATCTTGAAATGCGTTCAGTGTACATAGTAAGAAAAATTTTATTGTAATCTAGTAGGATTGACCATAATGCTTGAGAGAGCAATCACGCTATGCAAACACAAAAATCTAAACACGATAATCTATATCTATGGATAATCTACTAGAATATTGTTAACCTATGCTTGCTCATGTTGTTCCAGTGAATAGAGAAACAATATTGTAATCTAGTAGGATTGACCATAATGCTTCATAGAGCAATCATGCTATGCACTTAGTTTTAGAAAGCGTGAGGCGCACCGAGGCGACTAGGTCTCGAGCCGAGGCGCAAAACACAAAAATGCTAGGCTTTTTCATACGTGAGGCGCAAGACGTTCATATATATATCTTTTTGTATGTCTTATAGGTTTTAGCATTATATACTTAATATTTAGATAAAAATAAGATATATATATATATATA
>BJCM01002979.1:5395-27450 GCA_018326385.1 Flaveria bidentis | reverse complement strand
ATTTATTTTTACTTGTTATACCATTTCGCCCAACTTGTAAAATTAGTTAATTTTTACTTTAATGTTTTTCTACTCACCATATCATCCTTTAATATGTTAAACTAAGAATTTGAAATTTTATCTATTTATTATTACTTTTAGTTTTTGTATCTTTGTATTTTATTTTTCATTGTAGTGGTTACTAGTGTTCAAAAAGCCAAAAACAGAAAATAACCGAAAACCGAATAGTATCCGCAACCGTAAAAAGTCGAATCAGATCGTATGTTCAGTTTTCACTTCGGTTAATGGTTTTACAAAATCTTGTTTATACAGTTAGGCTATCCTTGTAAACCGAATAATATATGATTAATCAGGTTTAATCGGATAACCAAACCGAATAAATCGGTTTAAACGATTTAATCGGTTGAATTAGATTTATTTAGGTCTATTTATAATTCTAAAAGATATTCTTAAAAGGCTTTTTAACTTCAAAAATTATTATATTAATTTTTTATAGAATTTTTTATTTTGAAATATATTTTTATGTCATGATTTTGAAACTTATTTAAAAAAAGGAAAATTTTTATTTTCTAAAACTAAATTTTTTTCGAGGTAAAACATAACAAGTTTTAAAATTATTTTTTAAAAGGGAGAGCATGATAGATAATAAAAAGGGATGTATATAACCTAACCTATTTAAAACTTTGGTCGTAGATATTATCAAAAGATTTAAGCTAATTGAATATTTTTAGATCTAGTAACCTTTATATTGGGTCTAATCATCTCAAACTAACATCACAAAACGAAAAATTCAAATTTTGTTTGGTTCGCTAATTATTTAAGGATTTGGATTTGAAATTTGAAGTGGAAAAAATTGGGATTCTTGATGCATTTGATTAACAAAACAATCATAAAGAATTCCTAATCCATCACAATTGTCACCTCACAATCACCCCAACAGTTGACAATTTCTTTTAAAGTAATGTAAATTATATAAAAAAGTTATTTAGGAAAACTTAAGGAAAATGTTTTAGTAAATTACCAAACAAAACGTCTTTGATGAGAAATCTACACTTTTCCATATATTTTACACTTATATTAGCAAAACAACTAACGACTAATCGTTCGTAAGAGAATAAGTGTTGGAATAAGTTTAGGATTATATTTAGAGTTAATTGAATATATAGTCATAGTGGTTTATAGAAAATAACATATTTAAATACTAAGGGTTTTTAATAACAAGTTTGGGTATTGTGCTTTTAATTTTGTAACAAGTTTAAGTATTAAAACTTATTTTCGTTAATATGAAATAAAACCAACCCAACCCCTTACCCTGTCGGCCACCCTCACCACAATCAAGCCACCATCTGGTCATCGTGTCCCTACCGCATAAGGGGGACCCTGAAATCATTATGCAGGTGATTTGGCCTTTGGTGGTGGTTAGCACGATGGTGTGTGGCCTTGGTGCGATGAAGGGGGTGGTGGTGGTTGTGGGTTAGATGTGATGAAAGTGGCGAGGATGTAGGTGATTGAAATAGAAGATATGCATAAATTTTAAAATGACACAAACAGTCCCTCATCTCTCACTGAATTACATAGTTTGTCATTCTAACATGAAAACACTGACATGCTCTGACATTTAAAAGAATAACCAACAAAAGTTAGTATTAATACCCAAACGCATTATAAAATAAAATCACATACCTAAACTTGTTACTAAAAACTCTTAGCACCAAAACATGTTATTTTCTGAAAATCACAAGGACTGTTTACGTAACTAACTCTTATATTTAGTACTTAGTAACACTATCTATATATACATATGCGTAATATTATTGTATAATATAAGTCAAGTCTTAACTGTGAAGCCGATTTTAAGTAAGAACCGGGTGAATTGACAGTGATGTCAAAATCCACCTGACAGTTATAACTCGTAATTTTTTGTAAAATACAAGGGATCATATGTAAAGTTTTAACATCTATGGATAAATATTATCTCTATCTTTCTTTCTCGTATATTGTCAAGTGTATTCACAATATGGTTTTTGCAATACTAGTAATACTCAACAATAATAACAGTATATTATGATTAAAGAAAACGAGTAATGAAACAACATCAAGATTCCCACTCCAATAAGGGATGCTTTGTCTGATTCTTGATCCATAAAAACGTATTTGTCTTGATTTCGTCCATCCTGATGTTGCGGGCTTTGATGTTTTATTGAATATTTTCTCATTTTCAGTGCTCCATGTAGACTAAGACTGTTAGGTATTTTACTGTAGTTGGATTTACTTGTAGACCTATGTAAATAGTACTATTCATCAAACAAGTCAAGAGACACAATGCACGCTTGTTTGATTTTATTATGATTTTCGGTATTAAAACCTCGTTGGTTCTTAAGCGTGAAGTCCCTACGCAGTAAAAGTTTCAAAGGCGTTATGCTCACTAGACACAGGTCCAGGGGCAACGCCTTTGATGGTGGGGTTCAAGGGGCCATAGCGGCATAGCCTCGAACCGGGGCCGAGCTAATCAAATTTGATGCTTCATTAAAAATCTATTTGGATTTGCAGGATTGTTTGTAATTGTGGGCTTGTTTGGAGGTTTGGGCTGTATGGAGTTTGATCTTAATTTTTGACATACATTATAATACAATTGTATGGTGTTTTGACGTTGTTGTTGTTTATGTTTAACATTTTATAACGTTATATTTTGGTTACACAGTGTTAGTCTGATTTGATACTGTTGTAATACAATTTTTTTATTTTGTAACTTCTTATTACATCATGTGTAAGAAAATTAACTAGTTACTATTTAATTATCAAAGTCATCGGGCATATAATATTTACAAACAAATCTCTAAAATTAGGTGTGAAATAGGAAGAGTGCACGTAAATATCTTGCGTCCTTAGGTCCATTTTATCTAGAAAAATAAAATAAAGTCGTCAAATGTATCTATTAATCAAAGGTAATAATCAAGCACAAGCAGCCAAAATATTTCCGTACAAAATTGACTAATAAACAATATTCTGGAATCACAACTTACAAGTTAACTTATGCCCTCAATTTCAACTAGTCGAGAAACTAAAATTATATCTATTATTATTGTAGTTTTTAAAACACATTCAACAATATCTCATTAACTAACAAATTTAGTCACAAATACTAAAATTATAAAATACCCAAAATACCCGTAGAAAATATAATTATAAATATAAGTTATATACTTAAATATTTAAATAAAATAATACTTAATTTAAATATTATTTAATTATAAATATATAAATTTAAATGTCATTCAAAAGTATTATAAACAAGATACTATTTAATGTAAGAGTTACATAATACCGGCCCTTCGTCGTGATTCAATTTTGAACGTGTATGAGAACAACAATGATAGTTCTTGTGTGTATCATGTTTTCAGTGAGTATTCATTATTATACCGTCATGATACAATACCAAACATATTATATTTGATAACTCGTGACTATAAAATAAAATAAATGCCTTAGAAGTGTTAGAATAAAAATATTATCAAATGTAAAACTATCTTATTATGATTAAGGATACACTATTATTAAATTGCTACAAATATAATAACATGATTAAAACATGGTATTATATTGTAACTAATATAATAGAACATTACTATTGTTATTATTATTATCAAACTAATAATAATAATAATAATAATATATTATTATTATTATTATTATTAATAGTATGATTATATTTATTACTATTGTAATTATTTATTAAAGCATATTAAATAATATGCCATCAACTAACATAATTTGTAATGAATAATAAATTTATTAAATATCTGAAATGCCCCTAGGAAATATTATTATTGTTGTTATCATAGACATAAAAATATTTAATAGCTATATACTTAAGTATTTAAATAAATTATTATTAAATTTAAATATTATTTAGTTATAAATATATAATAGGTAGATATTAATTTAAATGTCAATTAAAGTATTATAAATAAAATACAATTCAATGTAATAAATTAAATAATATCATATTATTAAATAATAAAGTAATATTGTGTATTAGATAATATATTAATTACAATAAGTATATTAAATGAGACCAAAAATGAAACTATTGAAGAAACCACTTATAATTTACGCTTAAAATACTATATTAAACAATTTAAATTTTGAGTAAATGAACATCATGTCCTCATAAGTTGTATCTATTATAACAAAAAAAGATTTTAAGTTGTCACTTGTTATAATTTTAGACCATCTAATTTTTATTTTTTTGTTTATCTCTCCTATTAAATACTTACATTAAATACTAATAATATTATTTAATTTATTTTGATATTAAATATTATTTTTCAATAAATTAAGAAAGAGATGCCTTTATAAACATGAAATATTTTTCAACAAAATTTTAGAAATAAGAAAATTTTCCAAAACAACAAACATCTTTAAAAATATGAAATATTTTAAAATTATTTTTAAATGAAATTTTATAAAAAAATAACTAAAATTAGGAGTTATAATAAGAAAATTTATAATATTGATATTTTATAAACGATTTGTTTTGAAACAAAATGTTTATTAAAAAAGCAATAACGATTAAAAACAAAATTTTAAAACAATGATATGATTTTTATTACTTATATTCTTACTCATATTCAATTTCAATAATATAATTTAATAATTAATAAATTTTTATTTTTAATTATTTAATATTTTATTTATTTAACCCGTGTAATACACGGGATATTAACCTAGTTATATAATATATAGACATGAGTCTATTTATAACTAAACAACATTTGGAAATCAAGCAATCTACTCCATCAAGAAGACTCAATAAACTATCAAAATAATAATAATTAATAAAACCGATAAATATTACTAATTAAATAAAACTTTGTAATTATCTACCCGAACAACTTGATAATTATTCTAATTGTGAATTATAGTTTTTCTTCATGTGATTTGGTCACATGTCATTTTTATCCAAAAAAATTCCTTTTTGCATCCCACTTCTCAAAAAACGTTAACTTTATTTATCTAAAATGTTAAAATGTAATTTCATTCATTTATTACTGTTCTATTCATGAAATCTATATTGTACCTTTCATTTTTTTGTGAACCTTATTAATTGATTGAATCATGAAATTGTTGGTTTTATCATCAAGGGAGGAGAATGGATTTGGTCTTCAGTGGCAATTAAAACCCACTACGAAAATGTTGTATAATGAAGACCAACACCTTTAATCATCTCTGTCTTTTATAATGATTTACGATCATAGCCAAGCAAACATTCCTATTATGACAAAGTTGAGATTTTATTAATTACATGTTTAACATTTTAAATGAACGAATTTTATGTTTTTGAATGAAAATGATTAATTTTAAAAACCTTAAAGAGGCGGATGCAAAAAAAATCATTTTAGATGAAAATAACAATTGTGACCAAACTATAAGAAGGAAATAACAATTTACTCCTATTTTAAACTAAAACCTAATCTTTTATCAAGATTAACATCTTCAAAATTGAGGTTCAAGAAGATAGCACTTTTTGATCATTAAACATCCTAAATTTAAACAAACTATAAGTAGGTAATATTTATAACTTATTTATAAAAGAAAAGAAAAATATAATAAAAAGTGGGAAGGATTTTGAAAACTTGATCCTTTTTCATAGTTAAGATTGAGAAAGCGATATAACTATAAACAAAGATAAATTTCACCAATGAAGACAATACATGTAACATACCATCACATAAGATGGCAACTCGGCTGCCTAGCCACCGCCAGTGACTATGGTGGCGGCGACAACCAATCCCCAACAACATGCGGAGTACCTGTTCAGGTGGTGATACCTAGGCGGAGGAGCTGGTGTTGTACGGGACGTAGAGAAAGGGTTAAACACTGCTTATTTCATAGATTTATTAACATATACGATAATAATAAAGAGCTATGATGAGCGAGAGAAAAACAAACCGCAAATCAAATCGACTTTTTATCATTTGAATATAGTTTCATATTTCTAACTTAAACAGTTTGCATATACTTTGTTACTTTTAAAAATTAATATGTTATTTTTCACTTTGTATATTAACTACCTTTATGTGTGTATATAATACACATAGAGGTTGAATTCATTACATGATAAGAATCTAATATCAAAATTTTGAATAACTCAAATAGATTAATCGCACACAATACCAAGAACCTCATTTTTAAGTCTGTTTTCAAAACTGGATTTGTAGGACTCAAACTGATCGTAGAACTAATCTGTTTTTGTATGTGGATTGAGTTCAGTTGAATCGATTGGACCGATAAAGCAGACCAATGGTTGGAACTAGATTTCAAAACTTTTTATTTTTTTTCTTTTAAAGTCTCATATTTATATTAAATATAATAATTTTATGATATTATTTTAGTTAATTAAGTGTCCATATTGTGTTAAAAGTGCAAATCTACTCTAAAAACATACAATATTTGTTATATTTTGTTTGAACTTATCCGAATAATATTGATTTTTTTAATTTCTTTTTTAATATTTGTTATTATTTTTTTAATATATTCATTTTCTATTCCAATTTTACAAACATTGGTCTCCATATTAATATTTAGCTTGAATGAAATCGAGCTTAAATTTGCCATATGTCCACACAAGCTTTAAAGTTCAAAGTTAAAATTGTTACGCATCTTACGAGTAACAAACATGTTGTCTTTTCACAATAATATTTTTAAACGATCAAGATTATTAAAACGTGACACAAACGTTACCACTTCCTCTTACGTTCTTATCTTATTCTTTTGAGAACAATCTTACATACGTTTTAACTTTATTTTCAAACAAGATCAAAATATGTACAAAATACGCTATATCAAAGAAACAAATAAAATAAAAAAAACAACAAAAATAATTTGAATTCTAAACTAAAATAATCGCTACATTCTACTCGTTTGCACTATAAACTATGTACAATTAAGTGATATACATAACATAACTTCTACAAAACGACACCATTTACATAGCAAGTGTCGTATTAACGCTATTATTATTATTATTATTATTATTATTATTATTATTATTATTATTATTATTATTATTATTATTATTATTATTATTATTATTATTACTCCACAACTTCATATCATTTTCATACGGTGTCAAGTTCAAATCCATACACAACCCTCTCTTCTCCGTCACCGGCTCCGGCCACATCACCACCGGCCGGCCACCACCTCTCTCATTCGCACCGTCACGGTGCCGCCTCATGTGACCGCCCAACGCTTGCCCGATCGCGAACTCCAACCCGCAAACCGAACACTCATGCATCTTCGGCTTCACCGGGGTCCGTATGATCACACCATCATCGACCGTTTTCGGCCGCTTGTGGCTCGCGCGGTGGCCCCCGAGAGCTTGGAACGAGTTGAACTCTTTGTTACACGTCTTGCAATTGAATACCCGGCCCGATTGCCTGACACGTGAGAGCAGCATCAGGCAGTTCGCCATGGCTAGGTTTTCGACATTTTTGTTGTTTTCGTGTGTTCTTTTGATCGTCATTGTGTTGTGTTTGAAATTATTTGTTGATTTGAATGTTTGATGGTGTTTGTTATATGGTTAATGTTGTTGTTGTTGTTTTTTGGTTGGTGTTTTGAGACATATATATAGTGGTACACATGTGTTGTGTGTTGTATGTTGTGTGTCGTGTGTTGTGGGAAAATGAAGTGATTTGATGTGGTGTGATTTGTGTACTTATGACTAACGCGTACGTACACGATGAGGTTGTTGCTAGAGTTAAGGAATGGTATTGAGCTCAAAGAGTGTCGATTATTATTTATGAATTATGTTTGGATCGAAGGAAATTTATATGATACTAATTATAAACTTTAGAATGTTTAATGGGTTGTATTATGTGTTTAGTAGATTGTATTTATTTTTGTTCTTATCTTAAACTTTAATTTAATATATATAGTAATTATGTTCTTAAGGTCACATTGATTGTTGTAATTTAATCATTAAAAGTTGTACATATTTTTTGTTTTTTCCTTTAGTTTTTTACTTTAAATTCAATTTATACATATTTTATAACGTAACCCTTACAACTTTTATTTTAGTCCCTATGCATTACAAATTTTTTGTTTATATTTTAGTCTAAAATTTAAAAGTTAATATATCATAACAAGCTCGTGTAGTCTAATAATAATATTATGGTGTACGGTCTAAGATTTAAGTCCGGTGATAATATGTAAATAAAATTAGCTGTAGAAAAAAATGAATGGGTGAGTTTTTTTTAGTTTTTAAGAGGAATAAAACTATAAAATATTAATCAAGTGGTTATTCTTCTTGAAAGGAAGTACTTTTTTATAAAAGAGAATAGGCTTTGATTTTAATATTTTTTCAAACTTATAATTTTTTTTTGTAAATACAAATTCTTTATAGATATATACATGGGAGGCCCAGAGGGTGGGCGATTTTCCAGACTCCAATCTCATCAGGGGACAAAATGTAAAAAAAATTATGCTATATATGTATGTATATATAAAACAACTGTAGATTATTAACAAACTAATTAACAAACCCAATAGCAATTTAATTATTTTAATCAATTAAAATTTAGGATCCATTAACATTTTAATTAGTTTAGTCGTCCAATCTAAACTAAATTAAAAAAATGTTAGGGGAATCTTACGATTCGGTTAAGTAAATAAATTAGATTATATTGCTATAATACTTATATTTATTGGTAAAACAATTATTGTCGTATTATAGATCTTTAACATAGTGGTTATTGACACTATACTTATAGAGCCCATATTTTCTACTCACCCGGGACCTAAAATTATTCGAACACTCTCGAGACTGGCCCTAGATATATATCTCTAAGATTAAGTAATCTAAGGGAGTGTCGCCACATCGAACGCTCAAACCAGTAGATAGCGAGTTTCGCCCACTTAGAACCGCCGGTTTAGTATGTATAACATATTACAAATAATATAAAAAATATATTATAACTCTTCACCTCCTAATTATAATCAAAGTTTATATGATTCTATAAGTTTTAGTGAACCTGTGTATTACACAGGTTGAATAAATACAATACTAAATAAAATTTTTTTTTATTAATTATTAAATAATATGTGGTTTAAATTATGTGTGAGTAAGTATTATAAGTAATAAAACATTGATATCAACTTTTTAAATATTTGTTTTTATACTTTCTTTGTTTTTACTAAAACATAAATCAAACATTTCGTTTGAAAACAAAACACATTTTAGAAAATGTAATTTTAAAATATTTCATGTTTTAAAAAATATAATGTACGTTATAGAAAATTTTCTTTTTATAAAAATTTGTTTATATAGAAATAAACATTAATAAAAAGATTTATTTCTTAATCTTTTTAAAAAATAGCTTATAATCAAAAAATAGAATTAAATAAGAAGATTTTGTTAAGAGTAAATATAATGTTGTCATGCGTCATTTCTAATTATCATTTTATGACATGTGACATCCTTAGTTATCATTTTATTATAATAAAACGATTTCGATTATGAGTATTTCTACTTAATTAAAATAATTCAGTGGCATCAAAATAACCAATGTCATGTGTAACCACCTCTTCTCTAACCGCCACCAGATGATTTTCCGAATTTCAATATTTTTTCGGTGAAAGGGGGAATATTTTACTTTTGAAAAACGTTACATAGAAAAGTAATAAGGAATATTTGTGTTTATACTTGATCCACTAATATTGATCATTTAAAGTATTCTAGTTGTAATTATGTCTTTTCTAATTACTAGTAAAATTTGATTTTTCTTCTTTCTATTTAACAAAAATAATTATTTTCTTTTAAACTTTAAAAGTATCAATTTCAGCCAAAAATTTTAATTATTTGTTTTAAATTACGTTAAAAGTTTAATCATTTGAAAGTTTATTGAACTGAAACTGAAACAACTAATAAAATTTATTTTATAAACTAAAAAAATTTATAAATACCTTAAAAATAAGTTGATTTTTTCAATATATTAAAAAAATAATTATTTTCATCGAACTCAAAAGATTAAAACTAAATAACTCTTTTCATTATGAGTCATCTTATTTACTAAATTAGATTATTAAAAAAGGGTGGCATGTTTATTTATACACGGTGATATGGACAGCACGTTGCAATATCAACCGCCAAGATATATAATTGTAGGAATATGTGAAATAAGCAAAAACGAAGCTTCTAAACATAAGTCTAAGAAGTTAGGTTGCTCGTACATTCGTACATACAATTCCTGTTTGCAACGTGTACAAAATCTACTTCACGTTTTTTGTGACTAAGGGTGTTACACATACTTATATTCATATATTATTATACATGGGAAAGGTTACTGTATAAAGTGTTTTTCGTGCGAAGTGTACGAACTTTGTAGTGAAATTATCACGCAAGAACAAATAATTATTACGCGAAAAGAATTACACTTGCGTGATATTATCACGCAGGGATGAAATTATCACGCATGAATACCTCTTTGCGTGATAATTCAACATTTGCGTGATAATTTCATTTATGCATTGTTAATTCTAATTCTTGCGTTATAATTTCACCTGTAACATTTACTCTTGTGTGATAACTTTGTACGCTTCACACGAAAAATCATTTTGTATAGTACATTTTTTCTCATATACATGAATACATTATAGGATACATATATAATTAAAACGATATTTAATCTAAAAATTTTAGGAAAATATGAAATATTGTCTTAACATACTTTCTTCTATTGTTTGTAAAATGGATAAAATTTTGATCATTGTGTCTAATACATCAGGTATTGTGTTAAATAGTTTTCATTAGTTGTTATATATATATATATATATATATATATATATATATATATATATATATATATTTAATATTGTGTTTTACATGTTAGATCATTTGTATTAACTTTATTATTATTTTTTATATATATTATACAAATTTGTTAAACACAATTAGAAATTATGTTATTTCCCCAATGTGTTTTTTATAATTTATAAGGTTCACGGGAACACAATGACAATCTAGGGGAAAAAACAATAAGTTTATGTTTTATATAATTTTATGTTATATTGTCACTATTTTTAATGTATTAAATTAATTAATTCTTATTTTGTAATTATATTACAATGCATACGAGAAGTATACAAAAAAAATTATTTCACCATCATGTTTTTTATATTTATCATTTTAGAAAAAAAACATAGAAAAACATAACAACAAACAAAAACACACAATGAATTACACTAAATACACAATGTGATCAAAAATCATATGAACTAAAAAATTGATTTTTTTTGTTTTTTTATATAATAATACTGTACTTATTTTAAAGATAAAAACTTTCGTTTTTATAGTGAATTTTTAAGATAATAGTAATATTGTATATAAGAGTTATGAACATTTAAAAAATGAAAAAATTTGAAAAATAAATTCAACAAAAATTATCAATATTAAAAACCCCTCTAACAAACGTTTCTCTATAATTTAATATCAACCATTAATTAGAAAATTGATGATTGAAATTCTTTACTACACTTTTTAGATTTAAAATTTTTTATTTAAACATTTATCTACATTACATATGTAGAGTACTAAACATCGCCGATAGACAAGCACCAACGCAAGAAAACCTAAATTTAAATTGAATAAAACAAAAAAAGATGCGTTAAAGTTCCAAAGTGAGGATGGGAGTGGGAGGAATTAAACCCGGGTAGCCTTCTACTCTAACCAGCCCAACCGAAGGGTTGTTTGTTAAACATATGGATTATAAATGTATAATCCTATATTTGATCCGAATAAAAAAAAAGAAAAATATGCAATACTAAGTTGTACCCCGTGCACCAAAGGTTTTACGCTAGTACTGTAGCTAAGGGGCCGCTAGTGTCATGTTTAAATATAAGAAATAATATATGTCACCTACTAAAAATTTATTACATAGAATAGAAATTTACATCAAGTTTAATAGTTGATGCTAATTAATTGTGTAGTTTCTATTTAGTTCTGATCCAAATATTGATCCTTTATAATATCACTGTCATGTTTGATTTGTTCCTTATTCTGGAATCATATATAATAGTAAGGTGACGATAGCACATAGCTCATGTAATATTGCAAAATGGACTTTTGATTATAATTGTTTAAAAGTATCAAAATCTAGAAAGCTGACTTTGTTTTTCAAATTAAGTAGTCGGAAGTGGAGTCTAATTCTGCAAGCTGCATGCCATCAGTTATCAGTTCTCACCCTAGCAAATATTTTCATAAGAGAATCAAGTTTTAAAAACAATAAAAACATGTTTAGTGTGATGAAATTTCAGAAAAATAGACGTTTTTTAAAATCTTTAAAATTCACTTCAATAAAAAAAACTTAAAAACATTACCGCATCATCACCACCATTTTATTTTTAACCATTCATTTTTTTCTCTCTTTAATATATCCATTTTTGGGTGTTTCTAGAGAAGAACAATTGCATAAAAAACATCCTACCCAATGGTTCTTGATCTAAAAGCGGATGATGTGGCGTTTTTAGTTTTTTGAGGGCTAAAACGGCCTATTAAAAATGTTCTAACTAGACATGGTTCATAACATTTCTGGTGGTCATACAGGTTTAAAAACAACCGAGTTAGGTCGTAAACTTTTTTTCATTATAAAAACTATATAATTATGTATAATTTAGAGCAAAATACGAAACAAGTTTTATATTTGATGTGAGTTTGCAATTAAAAGAATGTGATGTTTAATTCATAAAGTATAAAGCCCAAGGTAGTTAAAGATATCAGTAAGATGCATAATCAAATGAGATGTTATATGGGGTGTAAGGGACACCATCCTTCTTACCATCTATTACTCTAGCCTTACCACCTATTATCTAACCACCCACTAATATGATACCACATCATTGGAGAGAAACTTCCAAAGAGTGTTGCAATAAAAACTTTTTAAACCCCAAACTACGATACTATTTTTTAAATAAAAAATTAAATTATATATTTATAGGAAAAGATTGCAAAAGCACCCCTCATGGTGTTTCCGGACTGCCATTACCCTAGCCACTTACACTGGCGTCTTCGGGTTGCCCACCCAAAGCCGAGCTCAAACCCTCATGGTGACCCGACCACCCTAACAAGGGAAGCTGTAATTTTAGAGTATTGATCAACTTAAAAATCCAACGTTGTAGTTGTAACACACGGACCCTCACACCACCGATATTGTCCGCTTTGTCCATTAGGAGCTCACTGATTTGTTTTTGGTTGACCGGGTGAAAACTTCCCAGGAAGGCCACCCATCCCTGGATTGCTGCCAACTGAGTACGCATAACTATGGAGTTCTCATCTCATTTACAATCAATACGCCCAAGATACGTTAATGATATTAGAGACTAGACATTCCTTACTAATCAGAAATCTCTAATATCTATGACCGATGTAAGATTTATATAAGGTGTCATAATAGTTATCATCCATAGGCTGATCGCCACTTGATGATGCATCTAGGGAGGATTGAACCCAAGTCTCCTAAGAGAAACATTCTTATGATTGGGTCATCTATGCGATGGTTGCAAAACCCTAGAAAGCAATTATACTTAACTGGAATATGGTGGTTGTTTTTCAAATATTTTTTTGTATCCACATAAAATTCCCATCCACTTAAATTATAACATACAACACTATTTAAGATTTTATAAAAAAAACTAATATGTGAACTCATCAGGTTGACTCAAGTTATATATACCGGCTAGTTTATGTAAACATCAGTTAATGGGTACAACCTAAATCTAACTTGAACATGTTTAGCTAGACTAAAATCTATTGATTTCATATTAAATTCATCTAATATTTTGTCATGGGCGGACCCAAAGTCTGGGATGGGGGTCGTCTGTACCTCATGATTTTTTTAATGTTATACATACGATCAAATCTCGATTATCCCCCATTAAATTTTAAGACCGACCTCATAAAACTTTAAGCTGGCCTATTAAAATGTTGACGCCAACCCCAAGAAATTTAAGATCCACACACTAAGTCTGAAACCGAGCCCATGATAAATCAATTAGTTTGGATGATAAGTCCAATTAAAACTTATTTTAAAAACTTTTAAATTTAAATTAAACAGTTAACTATTAAGCTCATACTTAATTAATTTTAATCTAGTAAGCCCATTTAACAAAACAATTTAACAATTAATAAATTATACAAAATCTTATGACAATTACATAAGGTGGGTGGAGAAGCCAAACCAAGCCCGGGCTTGTTTAGGCTTTTGTTATGATCATTTTGCTTTAAAAGAACTTAAACTCGTGCTTGAGCTCGGCTCGTATAGAACTTTAAATTTAAGAGTTGAGCTCGGCTAATATAAGAGTGCTTATTTAGATCATACCACTGTATTGTATCGGGGTTTGCCACTGTATTTTTATGTCATTCTAAAAGATAATACAACTAAATTAGCATTTTAATGAACTTACCACTTCGAACTTGACGTGTCTCTATTATTCTTGTATTTTAGAAAGTGGTCGAAAATGTATTTGATCATCTCATCTGCAATAGCATGAGCAAACCAACTTGTGGTTAGGGCAAGGTTTTGACTTTTCTATAAGTTAATTTAAAAGGTGCTTTTTCACTAGTAAAAACTAGGAAGCTACACTTGCATACTAGACCACCACTTAAAGTGTAATGAACTTTGATAGAGGTCAAACATTAACCATAAAATCTTAAATAGGAGGAGCACATTGGTTAATATAGTATGTGGGCTAGTTAGAATCATTTACTTAGTTGGTAATAATCAACTAGGTTAGGCAATAGTATGAAAAGATCAATTGTTAGAATTAGTTCTATTTAAGCAAGCATTAATTTGTGGCTACATGAATTTAAAATAAAAATAAATTAAAAGAATTAATTGGTTTGTCGACTGAAACCACATGTTTAACATAGTCCATCTAAACAAATATTACAATTTTACACTTTTATCTTTCATTGTACAACAATCAGGGGAGTATTATTATTGTATAATTAACATATTTTTTTTGAACATTTACATATTTCCTCTTCCTAAACTCTTTAATTACATATTTACCCAAGTAGAAATTTTAATTACATATTTTTTCCTTTTTAAACATATATATTACATATTTACTTCTTTTTTAAAATGAGTTATTAAATGGTTATTGTATCCATAATTTTACTTAGTTTTACACATTCTCTTCTTAAGAACATCCATATTTCCTCAAGTTTGAGTATTCTATATAAATAAAAACCATATAATTATAACTCCAAATATAAAACTTCATTTCAAACAATAATAACCATAATCTAAGTTATATCTTCAAATACAAAACACAATTGCCAAAGATTCAAACAATTATAATAACAAAACATTAATACGTAAAAGTCTCTTAGTAAAAACAAGATATAATAGTCACTTGATAGGTTAATTTTAATAAAATAAATAAATATGTTATATAAGTGTATTAGGAAGGAGAAATATATAATTAATTTTATGTCTTGAAGAAATATGTAATTTAAGGTGTTATGAAAAGGAAATATATAAAAAATCCCCTTTTTTTGGTAACTAGGTAGTGAAAAATGATGAGATAAAATTCTTCTAACAAGAGAAAACAATCTATTGTTATCGTGAAACAACCAATAGATTTTTTAACTCTGTAGTAAACCTGGCAATGTTATCCTGTTTGCTTTTAATTGGGTTGATTTGGTTTTAATTATAAAAGTATGGGTTAAGATACGTTAGTTATTATTTTTAACCAATGATCTCTTGGTCTAGTGATTTAAGGGGGAGGTGGGAGACTTTGCTTCTATGGGAGGTCCAAAGTTCAATCCTTGACAGTGGTGAATTATAACTAACCAGATGTTACTAACTTCTAATAACTAACCAAGCCATTAAAAAAAAGTTATTATTTTAAGGAGGTTAGAATGTGCAATTATAAAAGTTGAGGAGAAAAAAAATGGGTTAAGATGGATGATGCTAAATACCCTCAACAGGTTAGGATGGATCGTTATTAAGTTTGGCTTTGAACCCTTTCCCACATGTTCATCATTCTTATCAAATTTCAAGAGTCCATTCAAAAATCATCATCAATGATTAATCCCCTATTTTGACTCAATACTTCACGTATTACCATTTCAATTTCATCACAAGTCATTGCTTAGTGTTGTTTTTCTTAAAATTCAACCCATAGTTATCCTCAATATGGATGTAATATTCAACCGAAAGTGGCGTAGTTGCTTTTTGATCATCATGTTGACACAATCACCAAGATTATCGCTATAAAAACGTGTAACTTCATCCTCCACTGGCATTCGATTGGTTCTGAAAGAATACTCTACTCGTCATGGAAACTCATTCGTTATCAAAACCCAAGACCTTCACCGACGTCTTCATCCCCATAACCGACGTCGACGTTCGTGGTCTTCATCAGTATTTTGTTTAATCCAATCTATTAGCTTAGAGTGAAGCTATGTATTTTCAATTGATAAACAATAATTTCAATGCATTGTTGGTTAAATAGATGATTGAATTTAGATAGTCTTTTTGTTGTTAATTTTAATTTAAAAAACATAATATAACTATTACATATCTTTAGAAATTCATAACAGCTTAGTAAAGAAAATATTGATTTTGCTTTAATAAGAAGTAATGCTACAAATCCTCATTGTATACTAATAGTATTATACAATACAACATATTAGAACTTTATGTACTGTTTTTCAATTTTTAGACTTTTGACTCATTCTGACCTGTACATATATTTACCTGAATCCAGCCTAACCCTAACCCATCTTGACCCGTTTTTAAATTCGCCCATCCCGACCCGAACCCAAGCTGACCCGAACCCGTTCTGACCCGTTACACTACCCGACTCAACCCGCCCATTTTGCCAGGTATACTCTGTAGTAGGAGTAAAAACCAACAAAATGAGGGAATATACATCCTTAGTTATTAGTAGGGCTGCAAACGAACCGAAGTTCGTTAGGAAATAAACTTGTTCATGAATTGTTCACGAACACTTACCGAACAAAATTTCTTGTTCGTGTTCGTTCATTAAGAAAACGAACATGTTCATGAACTGTTCACGAACACTTACCGAACGCAAATGAACACAAACAAAAGCAAACAAACACAAACAATTGTTCATGAACATTACAAACACAAAAAAAACTCATAAACACAAACGAATACAAATTATTATAGAATTATTTTAGAATAAAAATTATATTTTTTTTACAAACATTACACAAAATAAAAAAAATAAATAAATAGTTAACATAAATACCAGAAAATACTTAATATGATAGTCATAAAAATAACTGACACAATAATTAAGAATATAAACGAACATCTTAATGAACATAAACAAACACATTATCGAACGTTCACGAACGAACATAAACGAACACATTATCGAACGTTCACGAACATAAATGAACGAACGCGACTTGTGTTCATGTTTGTTCGTTTAACTAAACGAACGGAATTTTCTTGTTCATGTCCGTTCATTTACTAAACGAACGAACATAAACGAACGGTTCACGAACTGTTCGCTGAACGTTCAGCTCGTTTACAGCTCTGGTTATTAGCTCTGAAGGTTTATTCATCTAGGCTTCTTGAACTCTGTCTTGTGTTTCAAGTTTATTTCAAACATTATTCTAGGCATTAGTATTTTATTCATCTTAACTTATTATAACAAATTTTAGCTTAGTGTGACGCTTTCTTAAAAAAATTCACTCTGAAGTATGTTTATGAATATCATGTATAAAAGTAATTATACATGTACAAACTTATTGAAAAAAGAAGTATTTAGACAAGGAAAATCCAAAAGAGATATTTCATCCGAGGATACTCATTTTTCTGTAAATTAGTTCATCAGTGTTTTTTGATAACGCGTGTTGCGCGATAAGAAAATATAAGAAAATACAATTTCAAACTAACTCAAAGGAACACAAATAAGTGATCATAACACCAATTATAATTCCAAGATACAAAAATAAAATCGCTTGTTGTGGCTGCATCCCTAAAAGGGTGCCGCACCAAACGATGAACATTTTGTCAAGCGTCCTCGCTGTTTGGAACATACAACAACCAACCTAATACGATATGCTACCATGTCGACACTTCTCTTCTATAAAGTCTCAAATGAGCGTGCACCTTGCGCCCAACATCATCAACAACGGTCATCCTCATCGACCAATTTTAAACATTCACCGACCACATAACATCATCAATATATTTACCTAGATAGACTTAAATAAACGTTTCAGACGAAGAAGAACCCATCATCACAAACCTTTAATGGTAAGCAGAAATCTCGTACGAACTAATGTTCATCTTCATCGATCTAGATATTCATTGAACACCATCATTGATTACTAACAAAATAAGCAAACAGTCGTAAAATAACGCACAAAAGAATATATCAAAGGCAGAAAAATCAGATGTGGTACGATGATAAATAGTATGGTTACACTAATGCGTTCTGTTAAATAACTTTATATAAGGCCCCAAGATTCAAATGTCGATAAATATAACCAAAAATAAATAAATAAATACCTCAACTATAAATAAACTGTTTTATACAAACAAATTAAGAACAAACAAAAACCCTAATCACATCACTAAATAACAATAGGCCACAACCTTAAGTCCAAATCCAAACCCAAACTTCTAGTCTCACTTTCCTTCTTCACCACCACCTCACCATGTTTTCCGGTGACCTCGTCGCGATGTCGCCGCATATGACCGCCCAATGCCTGCCCGATCGCGAACTCCTGCCCGCAAATCGAGCACTCGTGCGTCTTGGGCTTCATCGGGGTCGACTGACTAAGGAAATCATTTAACTTCACCCGCTTGTGGCTGGCCCGGTGGCCACCTAGGGCTTGGAACGACTGGAAAGGTTTATTACACGTCTTGCAATGGAACAACCGCCCCGGTTCGGGTAACGAACCGGATTTTCCAACACGCGATAGGAGCATTAAACAGTTAGCCATTGCTAGTTTCTCGACCTCGGTATCATCTTCTCGTAGTCTCTTAATCGTCATATGATGATTGAATTTCGTTAGATGTTTGTTGCCTATGATGTTTTTTCTGCTGTTGTTTGTTGTGTGTTATTAATGTGTGTTTAACTATTTATATATAGTTTGGATAACGTTAATTTAGTGGGTAGTAAGCGTGTGTCTTGTTGAGTAAGTAAAATAACGTGTAAGCGCGTAAGTGATGAGGTAATGATAAGGTATTTGCTGCTTTTAATATTGTCGTTTTCTAGATTTTCTTAAATTAATAAAATAAAACAATAAACATTGGTTATAACTTATAAGTTGGATTGATGGTTTAAGATTTTATTACTTTTTTATAATCTAAAAAACTTTTGTTTGAAGAAATTAGGTTATTAAATATATATTGTTTATTTGTTTTAGAGCCTGAATTTTTGACTTGTTGAAGTAAAAACATGAACTTTGTAAAGCGGTTACCAACATCATATTGTAGTATAATCAAGTTCATTATTATAAGTAACGATACATGAAACTAAAACGTTAACATGAAGTTACACGTAATTCATTATTTTTATGACTTGTAGTATTACAAATTTTTACTCTACTTTTTATAGTAATTTCACACGTCTCGGTCTTTTTGTTATGGTTTATTTTTAGATCGAGTTAAACTCCCTTAAAGTTTACAAAAGTTTTTTTTTGTTTCATCACTGTATTTATGATACATTAGTTATTAATATAGATAGACCAACATAACTCCAACTTTTTTACTTTTATTTATTTATTTATTTATTATTTTACTATTGACCTCTCATACTACATAAAGAGATATACTCATTGGGCCAAAATAACTTAGATGTTCACTCTTACTACCGTTTAAAACTCTCATACTGCATAATATTAATAATGAATAATAAAAGTATTAAAAATTTAACCCGTGTACACATGGATGGATAGACTAGTTATTAATAAATCATTATTATTAAAAATAGTTATAATCAACTTTGAGCTGATGATAAAGTAATTATAGATGATAAAGTGATTAACTTTGACTTGATTATTATTCTCATAAAGTGATGTAATATATAAACCTTCGAGTATATAAAGTAGGTGGGTGGGGTAGATCTAATGCTAAAATTATTCGTAGGTATAGAACCATTCCGTGAAGTCAGAATTTGAAGCCCAACCGGAGAAGCGTTAATGTAAATTAGTTGTGATAAAGATAATCTGTAGTAATTAGTATAATAGACATTCACAAATTAAGGATTTATTTTATATACTAATAAGTGTATTTTATATATTATATGAAATAATTATAAGTTGTACATTATAATTAAAAGATACATAAAATGTTATTGTTTATGTATTTGTTAAGACATTGTTCACTCTTAGTAATTATTTAATATTTTTTAAAGATGATGTGAGTGTTGAAGAATGAAAATGTAACGGTAAGTGTGTAAATATATTATTTAATTGAAAAAAGAGAGAAAATAATAATTTTAAAATAACTTCCTATTTTAATAAAAAGGTAATCTTGGGATGACATGTGTCAATACACAATCATCCTTATTAAAATTTTCTTTCATATTTCTTTTATTAAATAATTACCTTAATTATTAATACTATTATTTAACACTTTTTAGTATTTAATAAATTAAGAAAGATATCTATTTATTAATGTTATTTGTAAATAAATGAATTTTTTAAAATAATAAATCTTTCGACAACAAAAAACTTTTAAAAAACACGAAATATTTAAAAATGATATTTTTAAAAAGTCAAAATTTTAACACCAATAATAATTAAATTCAAGAGTTATAATAAGAAAGCTTTTAAAAATGAATTTTTTATACGGTTTATTTTAGAATAAAATGTTTATTTTTATTGGAAAAAATAATAAAAACAAAGTTTTAAAAAATTGATATAACTGTTTTATTATTTATAATCATTTATCATATATAATTTCAGTCATACCATATCTTAGAATATCATTTCATAATTAATAATTATTATTATATTAATATTTTTTAATTTAACCCGTGTAACACACAGATTTATTAGGAATGTTTTTAGTAGCTAGGCGTTCAAAAAATATGATGTCAATAAACCAGATTAACATTGGACCGTTAAAAAAAAACATTGGAGGATAATTAATGATGTTTTACTAATGATTCTTAACGTAACTGGTTTAGGTGAGATACCCATGACATATAAATAATAGAACGTTATGGTTTCAAGTCTCGCAATAAGCAAAATGCTCAAAATTGAGTAGGGGTTTTTTCAGTAATGAGTTTCCTCCTGAGAGGATTGGATGTGCGGTCGCAACTGAAAAATAAATAAATAAACCCGATTAAGATAATGAAAACCTATTATTCAAATTAGGGTTGCAAATTTTTCGTTTAGAAAAATTAATGAAAGTTTAGTTAAAAATAATGGAATGGTCGTTATCGTGTAAACTTGCTAGAAATTTCGTGGATAGCCATATAGTGACGCCCACGTTTTTGTGGGTCCACGTATCTAGTGAGTTAGTGGAGTGTGAACTCAGATGTGAATTACTAGCTTTCCGTGTACTCTCTTTCATATATTCATTTTTTTTATTTATAAACGGATTGTCCTTGTTATATACTTGTTTTATAGGTTTGTTTCTTATTAAGAATGTGAAATTACGTCCTCAATGAAGCATTCAAGTGGCAACTAGTGTTATTTTTAAATAAACAGTTGTAAGTTCTAATAGACTAATATTATAGTATGCAGGATATGATGATTTTATTTTAGAAAATGTTGGTATTAATGTTTTCAGAATCGGGTCGGATGTCGAACCAGACGTTTTACTGGTTTGGTGGTTGGACCGGTTGGATCAGATTTAACTATATTTTAATTATATTTACATATGTAATTAAATATAAATAATTTATATATGATTTATATATATATATATATATATATACATATATAGTTATATATAAAACTTAACTATATTTGTATATCCGACACACTAATTTATGGTTTAACACCTTGTTTTTACCCATTAAAATAAAAACAATAAAAATTCAAAAACCGG
>BJCM01002972.1:0-15669 GCA_018326385.1 Flaveria bidentis | reverse complement strand
TAGAAAACTAAGAAAACCATTTTATAACCATTGATTTGCTTGATCTATGGTTGAGATTGATTGATGATATTTTTATAAAATGATTAAAATTCATGGGTTGATTAATGGTGTCTAAGGGTAAAATGGGTACATTACAAAAATTAAATTTCATAACTTTCGGATTTAAAAAACAAAACTCCTTAATAATCTTATACTCTTTTTCTATATTTAACTCTCTCTCTTGTATAGCTCACATTAACACAAACAACTTTACAAAATCATATATAAAATCATTATAAAAAAAGGTAAAAGCCTAAAGAAGACGATTAGAAAAGAATATGAATTGCGTATACGTAACATATGTTACATATATGTAACTTTTTTGTATAATTTAAAAAATGCAGGAGCATGTTACAGAAGAAGAAAAGAAAGTTTAGTTAAATAAGTTAAAATGAACAAATAAACAACTAATCTAAAATTTGATTAGCATAGCTAGTTTACACATATGTTTCATATATGTTAAGATTTTGTTAAATAACTTGCAATTTGAACAAAAGAACTAAGAATGGAAAGATTGGGAAGATGAGTTAAAAACTTTAGAACTGTAATGTTTTGATTACGTATATGTAACTTACATATGTAGAACTATGGGTTACGTATACGTAAACCATACTTTTATAAACATAACTCATAGGTACATATATGTATCCTAACCCATGAGAACAAATGCAGCTTCTAACATTATCGCTGATATCTTTAGCTTCTAATATCACAATTGATAGCTTTTGTTACGTAGATACATATACGTAACTCATACTTTTGTATGTGTAACTCGTAGAAACATATACGTAATCCAACAATTGGAAGAAGACACCTACTACCATCATCATCGATATCTTCGCTGTAGTATACAACTTAGGCTTCTTTTACATAGTTACATATACGAACACATATATGTAAATCATCTTTATCAGCTTATGTAGGGTTTAATTTCTTCTTAATCATTTCTCTTGATTCTTTTATTAGCCCACGTCGGATCCACGTATCTTCATATTCATCACGTTTCTCGAATTGAAGCAAACAAACAATGGTCTAACACGCACATCAGTTTCATCTGACCTGCAAATCGACCTGCATCGGCCTTTAATTGAAACCCTTCGACCTGATTTTCATTTGAAACCGACGTAAATTCATCATGTAGCAACGATTGATTCATCAATAAGGAATAAATATGTTGAAAAAAATCGAATTAGTGAAGAAGAAGAAAAGGATCGACGATTTGTTTGATTAGTCTTGATTTGTTCAATGAAGGAGTAAAATAAGGAATATTAGTCAACCATTATTATTTACTAAATATAAGTTACAAAAACAATTACTAAAGTACCCTTTAGAAATAATATATATAAATAAATAATAAAAAAAATTGATTGGCTAGAATTAGTTTTTTTTGTTTTCTCAAAATTAAATGGTTTTCTTAGGATTCCTCATATCTCTCTATATATAGATATATATATATATATATGTATAATAGTCATTTAAGAATCCTTAAATTAATAAAACTTGAAACAAATGACATGATTTAGAGAAATTTTAGGACGAAATTCCAATCCATTATTTCTAAAACCTTCAAATAAGCAATTTTCATGCTTTGAATTGATCTGGCTTTAACCCATAATCATAATTCATGAGTTTATTTTATTAAAAATTAAAACCGGTTTGGTTATTAATTGATGATACATATGGTTCTACTAGGGTTTGGTTAATTGAGTAGTGAACCTCATTTTAGGGTTTGTTTTATTTAGATTAAGATCAATACATATTCAAGTATTGAAAAAAAATATTAACTTAGAACAAGCTTAACACATATTTAACTAGTTAAAGATCTTTTTAACATAGAAAACATTAAAATAGACTATTTTGGTTATGGTACATTGGTATTTGAACGGTATGTTATTTGGATTCGATTATTTAGTTTCTTAGATTATTGTTTTAATGAATAGTTTTTTCGTGACCACACTTAAGGTTTAAAATGTTTAATACTTTCTTCTTACATGTTCTGACATTCAAATTTGTTTTAAATTCCTCACATTTCAATATCATCAAAATGACATGTATGACAACGATATTACAATATATTGTATTTAAAGGCAATACATACCATTATTTGTTTATCAGTGATCTCTTTCTTCATTAGAGAGACGAACAACATGGTGAAAAGAAGATTATGGTCTCCTGAAGAGGACGAGAAACTCGTCAATTACATTTCTACATGTGGTCGTGACGACTGTTGGAGTTCTATTGCTAAACTTGCTGGTCTTTCTTTCTTCAATCCTTTCTTTCTTTTTGTCATGATATATATCTGAGTAATTATTTAAATATTACTAATTATAAACTTAAAATTACATTAATTGGTGTACAATAAACATGGAAGGTTCTACATGTTGTTTTTTCTTTTAACTTTTATTTTAAAACCAATGTTTTTACATCTTTTACTATTTAACTCATATATTTTCTTACTATCAACTTTGCTCATATATACCTTTCATCTTTTATAATTTTTTCATTTTACATTTTCATTTAAATTTTGATAGTTAACACGTTTTAACGTGCGCATGTGGTTCAACGTTGTTATGTCTAATTTTTCATTTAACAACCATGTCGCAAAGATCGGCTTGGTTATTGTTTTTAATGTTTTACGTTTTATGTGTTTACTTCAACGTTTTTATGTCTATTTTCTGTTCGATTTTATTTTTGTTCACTTTTATTTCTTTTTAACGTGAGCTCTTTCAATGTTAGTAATCGCTGATGGTGGTATGACATTGGTGTTACTTGACATATTTTTTTATTAAATACTATTAATATTATGTTATGAGTACATATTAAGATCAATAGTATGGGTGTTAGGAATTGGAACCGCCTATTTATATGATACTAATTATCAATTTATTTATGCATGTTGTATATACGCATAATGGTGTTTACATATGCTTTATTTTTAATTTTTATTTATTTATTTATTTATATGTTTTTATTTTTATCTTTTAAATAAATAATAGAGTAAATTACACTTTTTGTCATTTGGTTTTGTAATAAATTTCAGGTTTCGTTCTTAAACTAAGAAAATTGCAGTAAACATCCTTTATGTTTAAAAAAGCTTGCACGCTCCGTCCCTTCTTCTAATGGGCGTTAAATTTGATCGTTAAGTTAGATCATGTGCCTGACACATGAGGGTAGTTGATCTGTTTACGCCTATGACCTGACTATCAAATAAGTAGATAAAAAAGACCAAACTATTCTCATGCGCCAGACACGTGACCTGACTTAACGACTAAATTTAACACCCGTTAGAGGAATGGACGAAACGTGCAAGCTTTTTTAAATATAAAGGATGCTTACTGTAATTTCATAAGTTTAATGATGAAACCTGAAATTTATTACAAAACTAAAAGACGAAAAATGTAATTTACACTGAATAATATAACATAATGTATTGCTTTTAAACAAATCATATATACACACACACAACTATTATTGACGTTAGTGTTTCGTTTTTCATAAATAAGCTTACGTTATCAATGGCTTCAACGTCCTCTACAACGGGTAGATTCTCGACAACATGTGTTTTTTATTAAAAAAATTAGTATTTTATCAATGGTTTTAACTTCCACTTCAACTAGTAAAATCTCGACAACATTCGCTACTTAACGTACTCACTATAAAAATGGGTCAAATTTTTGAATATTTAACACAACATAACGTAAGCTGACTACATTTTATTCTTGAGCGAAGGATATGAACTTATATTGTGTGATTTCTAAAATTGTTTAATTTAGTATTAAACACTTAAAATTACGTTTTTAATACCAGGGTTACAACGAAGTGGCAAAAGTTGCAGACTAAGATGGATTAATTATCTACGACCCGGTTTAAAAAGAGGAAACTTTTCTTACCAAGAAGCCATGTTGATAATAAATCTACACAATGACATGGGAAATAAGTATAAAATGCTAATTTGAGTACATTTATCTAATATTTTTGCTCTTGTTTCATAAACAAAGATTTATTATACTACTTGAAACAGATGGGCAGAAATTGCAAAACACTTGCCAGGAAGAACGGATAACGCGATAAAAAACTTTTGGAATTCTAACATGAAGAAGAAACTTGTTGCTGCTAGCCTTTGGAATAAAGATATCAATGTTACTTCCGCATATGATCAACAACAAGTGGTCAATGTTCAAGATTTTCAAGTCAATGATTTGTGGCCATTGGTCAGACATGGTCATGAAATCAAAACTGGTCTTGATGTTGATCTTCCTCCCCTTCCACCAGCATTCATAGGTGATTCATGTGTACTCCTTGATCATCATCTACCAGAAAACTTTGAGTTTATTCTTGGTCAAAATTGGGATCGGAGTAATTTGATGATGTAATACGAGGAAAGTGAGATGAATGATATGGGTTTAATTACCGATAGCCAGATATTTAGTTGTTTGATGTAGTTTCTTGAGATCGTCATGTCTAGTTATTCATCATCATTCCCTTCATTATGATTAGGATCACTTTCTGATAAAAATTGATAACAATCAAACATATGATAATCCTATGATGATATAACACACTATATGTAATGCAATCACATATTTGCACATACAAAAATGTAGCTGGAGGATTGCACCAAACACTAAATAAGTAAAATGTGGGTCAGTTTGGGTTAATATTAAACTAAAACCGAATCCAAACTGGTTAATGTTAAGATGCGCTTATATTTTTTGAAGTTGTAGATCTTTAACTATTTAATGAATTACTAGCTAAAATAAACTAAAAGAAAATTTTGTGAAGGAATAAAAAAGAGATCTTGTAAAATGATAAAAGGATTTTCAAATTAGGTTCAAAGAAAAGAAATATAGTAATTTTGTTTTACTGTATTGTAATAAAAACACATCAGTAATGATAAGAACAACCAAGGGATGTTTGGATACGCAAGTGGTATTGAATAAAAGAACATAGTTTTTCTGTGTGCTTATGTTTTAACTTTTAAGTTGTAAACTTTTGAATATTCAATAAATCCATGTGAAATGAGTAGAAGACGGAAGACTTTAAGTTAAAGGTGTTCAAAATCGAATATCCGGATTTCCAGATATCCGAAAATTTAAGATGGTGGATAATATTCGAATCCGAATGGAAATTTCATATTCGGATTTGGATACCCGAATGAATTTCCTTGTACTAAAAAGAACAAGTATTATTTAATAAATATTTTAAAAATGTAATAATATATTTCAAAATACTTTTGGTTATCCGAATCTTTCTCGAAAGGATCCAGAATTTCTAATTAATTTATATTTACTAAAAGTTTTCAGAAAGACAATTCAGTTAATTTAGATATACGAATATCCGATAATTTTAAAAAAAAACTATCCGAATCCAAACCTGAAAATTTCATATATCTGAATTTTCGGATATTTCAGGTTTAGATATTTCGGTTTCGGTTTCGGATTCAAATAGTTTTGCACACCCCTACACTCGGCTTAGGTTAAAATAAAAGATAGAGTCAATATATAGGTAATCGAAGGTAAGGCACACTTAAGGCGTAATTTTAGATTGGTTTAGGCAGTTTTTAGATTGTTTATGCTAGGCTAGGCGGGATGAGAGTGATTTTTCTTTGAAGATTTAGGGTTTTATTAGGATGTGTCTTCACCATTGATGGATGTATCGCGTTCTTGCGCCTCACCGTCTACATGCGTGCTTTTGGCACCTTTGAATGCATAGGTTAATAGATATTACTATGTACTATGAATTTCATTTAACATGTTCATCTAGTCTAGATGTGGTTATGAATCTCATCAACTATATAGAACCCAGAGTAAAAATACTCAGGGTTAAAACCAATGTTTTTAAAACCAAATTGGACGTTGAATCAGACGCCTTACTGGTTTGGTGGTTGGGCAGGATTTAAAAAACAAATGACATCATAATTATCTTATAATATATTATATATATAGTTATATATATAATTAAATATAAATAA
This sequence comes from Flaveria bidentis, assembly GCA_018326385.1. Classification (NCBI taxonomy): domain Eukaryota; kingdom Viridiplantae; phylum Streptophyta; class Magnoliopsida; order Asterales; family Asteraceae; genus Flaveria; species Flaveria bidentis. The sequence goes on along the minus strand of BJCM01002972.1, from coordinate 9,659 downwards.
TTTATATATGTATTTTGTAGTTATATATAAAACTTAACTATATTTTTATGTCCAACACATTAATTTATGGTTCAACACCCTGTTTTTATCTATTAAAATCCAAAAAAAAAATAATTAAAATCAGATTCGAACCGGTCCGACCACCGATTCGAGACGAACTGTCCAATAGAACCACTCCAAAACGAGTCGATGTGAACCACACCGGCCACCTATCCGATTCCCGGTCGGACCGGCCGGTCTGATCCGGTCTCAACAACACTAGTTAAAATATATGGTTTTCTTAGTTGTGGGTTTCCTTTTAAGGGGGTTGGGGGTGCGGTCCTAGCTGAGAAACGAATAGATGAGCACGATTAAAATAACAAATATAATCCGAAATAGAGTAATTCTTTTTACCGTTAAAATAAATAATATAGGACCCAAAAAATATAAAAAAAATACCTTTATGCATTCATCTTAAGTAGGGAATTAGTGTGCAGGTGAGTTTTCTTTTACTAACAGTGAACTTTACGTTCATAACTAGCTTTTTCTCCGCAAGCATTCCGCGATGAGTTCTATTATACTGAAAACACGTTGCTATCGGCAGTGAAATAAGATTATGAAGTAATGAACCTTTTGGTTGCTTCTAGGCGGCATCATACGCTTAAGTCTGTCATCGAAAGACCGTACAAGATACAAAATATGGTTAAGACATGAATGATCATAAAAAAGAGAGCTACTTTACTACAAAGCGCTCGAACTATATTTTAAACATCTTCTGTATAGTTTTTTGCTAAAACTTTTGAAACTTTGTTTCAACCTATTGTGAATAATTAGACTATTACACAATCTATACTTGTGCATGTAGTAAAAAAAACTAATATGATTCTTAATGTCTCAGTAGGCATTTGGATGTGCATAACAAAATTGATTATTTGATTGTTGAGCATATATTTTTCTCTGTTTCTAAAAGATCTAGTATCAAGCATACACCATTCCTTTTCACCTCATTAATAGACTATCAACTCACATTTTTGGTATTAATATATTGCTAAGGAAAAAGATTGTTGTTGGAATTATATATGCTATTAATATTTTATACTTTCTAACAAATAAGTTATATCAATACTTTGGCAATCCAACTCGACCTTTTTTTATCAATACTGTATAACCAACAAAATGAATGTTATTATGTTTTGAAAATAATAGGTCATATCCAAAAGAATATTATGTCACATATAAGGCATTATAATCATATTAGTATAAGCAACAACCAAAAAAATTGTGCTTGAACTAAAAAACCTCTATAGTTAATTAGTGACAATGAAATTTTTGGTGACAATGAAAGACATGATTCATTGACAATGAAAAGTGCTTGAACTAAAAAACCTCAATAGTTAATTAGTGACAATGAAATTCTTGGTGACAAACAATGAAAGATGATTCATTGACTATGAAGCAAATAAGATCACCACCAATAAAAAATCTTGAAAGCAACTAAAAACATGTCTAGTGAGATGACACGTTAGAATAATATACTTTCTTAAAAATCTTCAAATATCACTCTAATAATAAAACTAAAAAACATTGTCATATCATTATCACATTTTTATTTTTAGTCATTTATTTTTTCTCTTTCTAATATATCCATATATATGGTACGCAGAGCTCACATCTACTCATTTTTTAGTGTTTATGCAGAAGAACTATCATGACAAGCTTAATAGATGTTCACATAGTTGTTTTTGAGGTATGAAAAACATCTATTGAGTGTAATGCCTTTACCATTCCCAACAAAATTTTAAGAAAGACACCGATCCACAAATCCATTTCTCCAACTTATTGTAAGTAGCAGAACATAATTTTGATATGAAGAAGAAAGAGTCTTATATGCTAAACAGACTTGACATTCTGAATGTGAATTCGATCTATATTCCATTTCAATTCAATAAACTTATTAGAATAAAATAATATAATTCTTATTTGAGCTCAAATTCAGATTTAAAATTTCAAATTCGAATAACGCGAATTTGATTCGAATTCAGTTTTAAATTTTCAAATTCGAATAACTGGAATTTGATTTGAATAAGCATCCCATGCATACTCTCTCTTGTTTTTAATCACATTGAGAGGAAAAATAACTTGAAGCACAAATTATCTGATGCATAAATAAGTACACTTGACTATCTAACTTTATTCCTAATCCATGAATAATCTCAATCTAAAACTTTGAGTTCAAGATATTTAAGTTACATAAAGACTTTAGTACGTTACTTGGTAGCTAAATTTAAACCATTCTTCAACAAAGTAATATATGTTTATGGTAAAAGACTAATTTTTATAAACCCATAGTCTTTTTATTAAAGAAAAGTAAATCAAACACCGCAATGATGTAACAACAATAAGCAAACTTGAACAAAACATGCACCATTCTCCTCTATTTTTGACATTTCCCATTGCACAAAAGTAAAGGAACTAATTGATCAAAGTAAGCAAAATAGGTAAAATTCAACAATCACTTCAAAAGCAATTCAACAGCAGAAAACTTAACCCTACTTGCTGAGTTGACTAACATAAGGAAAAAGCAAATTAATGGTATAAGATACAAAAGTAATTAACCCTTTGGGCACTGGAAAAATAAATATTTGCTCATGAACACAAAGTTAAAAGGGATGTTAAACAAACATAACCATTAAGCAACATGTAATAACAGGAACAGGATACGAATGGGATGCGTTCAACTGTTCAAGATGTAACATAACCAAAGTGAACATGTTCATAAGTAAACGGATCAAAACTTTGACCTGATTATAACAAGTGCAAATTTAAGTCATCATTTCACCTGAATGAAAATCATTGTAGAAACGTACACGTACAGCATAACAAGTTTACAAGCAAAGTAGAAGACCAAGGACAATGACTACATTATTAATCAATCCTATCTACTTGTATAAAACCTTCATTTGGTTGACTGGTTAGCTTCTTGTTTTGAACCTGCCATGGTGGCGCTAGCGGCAGCTGTCACAGCAGCTGCAGCTGCACCCAACTTAACACCACCAGCAGCTTTTGCTGCTCCCGCTATCTTAGCAAAGGCAGCAACACCTCCAACCAGTATAGCCCTCAAGGCAACTGTTGGTTTTACATTCATATCTTCTGCAGACTGCAATATATCAACTAATTTAGAAGCAAACTTCAAACAGTTTTTGACACATCATATAAAAATGAAACAAAAAGCAAATATGTGTTTACCTAAGGGTAACTGTTTCACATGATCAAACAAGAAATACTTGGGTTTTTGTTTCAAACTAAAGTGATTTATTATTAAAATAAAAAGAATAACAAGTGTTTCTAGGATTCTAGGCCACAAGAACCTGTTGACCCGTTAGTCCATTACCCAACCCACCTATGTTGCTAGCTTGCAAATAGAACCATAACAAGCACACATGAACAAAGACACAAAAGGACATTATAACAGATCTCATCAAAAAGAAAATCATAAACAAGCCGATTATGAGTGCTAATTGTTGCAACTTCAAGGATGTTTTTAAAGCTAACTGTAATAATTGTTCTGATCTTATTGTTCAAAATACTACAATCAGATTTCGGAAGCCAGAAACCCTAAGTAATAAGATCTGAATCATGACCAGTTAAACAAAATCTGATTATAGTGACCCAAATTACTCAAACTAAAAGGCAATTCTATGAAATATGAATTGAAGGGGCGAGCCTTGGAGCCACAGTAAGGTTGTTGTCTACTGATCTAGAGGTCAGGGATTCAAGTAGTGAAACCAGCTTATTGAAGAAATACAAGGTAAGGATGTAAACATCAGACCCAACAGTCCAACATCCCCCGACCCAATGCATCCGGGTTTGTCCGTTTTCTACGAATTCTGAATTTGGTAACCCTAAATGATAAGATCAGAGCATTGACAGATCAACAAAGTCTGATTATAGTGACCCTAAAGTACTCAAACTAATAGGTAATTCTTTGAAATCTGAAGTTACTAACCTGTAACCCTAAATAAAAAGATCAGAATCATGATGAATTTTTATACATTTTCGATTCTCTTTTTGCCAATTACTCATAATATGTCAAACAAAAGGGATGAAATCGATGAAACCTAAAAACAGACAATTCATCTCTTCAACAATTCAACCACATAAACAGACAATCAAAGCAAACAAGAATCAATATTGAGGGTAAACACATGAACCCAGAGACTTACGTCGAATAAATAAGATCAAAATGCATACGAACAATTGAAAAGGTGAAAAAGAAATCAAACCTAAGATAATAACCTCAAAATGATTCGAATGACGCTTGACATTGAGTTGACCAGATTAAAACAACACAAGATTTTGTAGGGAGAGAAACGAACCCTAAAATTTATCGGAAAAGCGATCAACTTTGCGGTAACCCTGCAAAGTGCAAACGCTGCTGTTGTTGGTAGACGAGCGACGAGCAATTTGGGGGAGGGTCCAAATAGTAAATAAATTTAGCTACTATTAATATCTCACACTCACATTATGTGACGCTATAGGTTTATTTTTATTTTTACATTTATTTCTTTTTTTTCAGTTAATTATATGGTTGTTTTTTTAGTGTATACTAGTATTAAGTCCCTCGTATTGTTACGGGAAGCGTAAAATCATACCAGTTAGCACCAAGGACAAACAACCGTTAGTGACCACCAATCGAAACGTAGAACCAATGACACATCACCGTTAGACGAAACGTAAAACACATAAAACAATAATTAAGTCGATATTGGACCAGTACGTTGTTAGGGTACCGTTAAATGAGAAAAAATAAGCGTAAAAACGTTGAACTACACACGCACACTACGGTGTGTTAACTCGTACAATATAGACCGTAACGTAAAACGAAAAATTTAAAAATATAAAAAGTATAGGGACCAAAATTAAAAGTAAAAAAAATATCTAGATTAAATTGTAAAATATATAAAAATATTGGGTTAAAATAAAAAATTTTAAAGGTTAAAAAGAATAAGACAAAGTTAGGTACAACCTTTAAAGAATGTTGTACAATTTGTAATACATAACAGAGTTGGTAATTAGTATATATATAATTAATTTCTTAGCATTTTTCTAATTTTTAGAAATTACATTTTTGGTGTTAACTGTTTATCAAATCACTAGCTTTAGTAAACCCGTGTATTACACGGGTTTAATAAATAAAATATTGATATAATAAATTTATTAATTATAAAATGATATTTTAAGATATGATATGACTGAAATTACGTATCAGAAATGACTATAAATAATAGAACAATGATATCAACTTTTTATTTTATTTTAAAATAAACATTTTAATTTTAAACAAACTGTATAAAAATATTATTTTTAAAAAATTTCTTATTACAACTCCCAAATTTGATTTTTTTTCAAAAAAATCGACTTATTAAAAATATCAATTTATTTAGAAATAACCTTAATAAATAAATTTCCTTTTTAATTTATTATATATTAAAATATATTAAAATAATTTTATTAGTAATTAAGGTAATTATTTAATAGAAGAGAGAGGCGGGAAAAAATTGGTAAGAATGATTGTGATGCTGACACATGGCACCTCCATTTACCCTTTTATTAGAGTAGTAAGAAGTAAGATAAGATAAGATTATACACATGGCTCTTAAAGGGCATGACGGTTAGTGGTTTATGTTAACTTTTTTAAAATGATCATTATACCTCTTATAATTTATATTTTAAACATTGATTGAAAGATGTAATTTATATAAAATAAAAGTTTTAACATGTTTTTTAAGCATATTGTACTTTTTATTTCAATAAAAAATATTTTTTTTCTTTTGTTTCTAATGTGGAATGGTGACGTGAATTTTAGGTTATTTTTTTATTTTTTTCATAGTTAACATGTTTTTTTTTAAATTTTAATATAATTTCATATACTAAAAATTCTAACTCCTACGTCTTCTTCTCAGTTACTCTCTTGAGATAAGAAAATTCGATGATTACTCAATTTAATCATTTAATAATCCAATTTAAGAAAAATATGCATGAGGGACTAAGTGATATTTTCTCCAGATATATTGAATTAATAATAAGAAATTTGTGCAGGTTACATGATTTGATTGAATGTTACAGGGAAAGAACAAATAAACTTGCAAGTAAAATCTAGCAATCAAACGGAAAGAACAAATAAAGTTGCAAGTAAAATCTAGTAATCAAACGAAAAATAAACGAAATCATTATGTCGAAGTATTTATCTTTCAACTAGTATAAGTGTTCTACTCTAAATGCATCAAATCTTATTTCTTGAAGAAAAGTAAGGGCTGACAACTGAAGTTAGGGATTTAAATATTAAGTGATTATCGTTTACCTCCCAGTGGTTTGTTCACGTTTGCCATAATCATCGTTTTTCTTTTTTTTTTCTTTTTTGCATCTGGATCCCCAACGTTTAAAGACATCATTTACATCCAACAAGTTAACACTGTTAAAAATAATGTTAAACACTAATCCTTTTTAGGGGCTTATAAGTCATTTCGCATAGAAAAACAAACCCCACTCTTAACTTATGTTAGTAGTAGCATCGTAAATTATCCATCGCATATGTTGTTGTTACAAATTTTTACTAATTCAACTCAAGTATTCACTAATATTTCTTTCATTAAATGTAAGTAGCAAAATATCATACTGATTAGAGTATTAGAATGGCGTGCATTTGAATTGGCGTTGGATCTCTAAACAAAGAACGATACCCAAGGTAAAACTGTGTCCATAAGTGGATGAGTGTCGAACCACATGAACTAAGAACCATGTTGGGTTGCGCAACCACACAAGTTGATTCCTTAGGTGATATCTCCTCTATAGCATGTCGTGTTCTCCTCCACACAAGTCGACCATACATGAAAACAAACTCAGGGCCGCACATTTAGGGGTTTTGTTTGTATTTGAAAGGGTATTTTTGTAATTTATAACTTTAAATGGTTAATTTTACAGCATTAACTTGTTGGATGTAAATGGCACGAGATTTTAAATGTTGGGGATTCAAAGGCAAACATAAAGAACTTCGGATGATAATGTCAAACATAAACAAGCAATAGTGAGATAAACAACAATTCACACTAAAAAGTAAATTAAAATAAATACTTGTAAGCTAGAATTAAGGGTAAACTTCGCTTTTGCTCTATGTGTTTGGTCCAAATAACATTTAAAAATCACGATTTTACTCATTCGGGCTTGTGTGGATCCATCCCAAGTAATTCCAACCCACTATTACTATCATTATTAGTTTTTTCTATTAAATAGATTGATATTTTAGACCAACCACCCCTCCTACCAACGCCACCCACCTCCACCATTGCACCACAACCCACCTCCACTATAGCACCACCATTGCAACCCACTTGTTATTTCCATCACCCACCATCATCATCTAACTATCACCAACATACCGCCACCTATTATTTCCATCACCCACCATCATCACCATCTCACCCACCTGTTACACCAACCACCACAACGCCTCCATAATCCTGGATGAAGCTTTAATCACAATTACCAAACCACCATCGCCATTTGAAGACCTTCATCCGATCTACCTCAAATCTCCACCATCGACCTTCCTTAGAAATCGATTTGTTCAAGAAAAAAACCCACAACAAAACCTCATATTGATTTGGCTATGGAAAGGAAGATGGTTATGTAGACTGGGTGATAACGATGATGATGGTGAGGGATAAAGATGATGGTGAGAGATGAAGATGAGATTGTGGTGTCAAAGGCGTTGTGGGATGGTACTGATTGTGGAACTTATAGCGGTGCAGGGGTGTGGCGTCGGGTGAATCGAGGGGCAGGAGGGGGTTTGGGTTGTGACAACTCTAATTTTTTAGGTTAACACCACTAGTTAACTTTACGTTATCTTTGCTCTTTGTTACTTTATAATCATAAAATAATAAATTTCTCCTTGGCATGAAAATTCATTTATAAATATATGTGTATATAGATTAAGCCCAATCTTAAGTTTCTAAATAAATAATTATTTAATAAAACCTTAAAACTTACAACAACTAAAATATTTATTATTTAAACCAAAAATTATCAAAACTCTTTCAGCTCCTAACCGACTCCCCTATCAGCGCTCACCCCCTCTCTTCTTAATCCCATGACACACCCATCGAAACCCTATCTTAACCCCTCACCATCTCTACTCTCGTCTCTCTTCTCGGCAGCCCCAACAACGATAACTCCATAACCACCCGACAACCTTCCAGTTGCAACATCTCATCCTCGGCGACTTCATTTTTCATCAACCGTGATCTCCCGACGACCGATACTGTTGAAGAATGAGTCAAACTCACGCGTTCACGTAGCTGATCCCATGCATGTGAAGTCCTAGTTTTACGTGTGAGTTGTTGAATAAACCCGTTTGTGGCAGTAGTTGTTTTGTCCTTTTATTTAGGCAATTTGTTAGCTTTCAGTTGTTTTCCTTTGACTATTTAAACCATGTGTGTTGTCTTTTATTCACCTTTTGATAAAGTAATCGACTACAAATTTTTGTTATTCTTGTGCTTTCTTTATTATTCAATCAACCCCAAATTACCTTCAGTGGTATCAGAGCTTGAAAAGCTCTCTCTCTCTCTCTCTCACTCTCCATTCTTAGTTTCGTTTCAATGGCCAAACAAACTACTCCACCTCCCATTGCTCCAACTCCCATTCCTATGTTCAAGGGAGATGGGTATGAACATTGGAGTATTCGCATGAAGACGATTCTGAAGTCTCGGGACCTGTGGGAATTAGTCGAGTCAGGGGTGGATGAATCTGAAGCCGATCAGAATAAGCAAAGAGCTGCAAAAAGAAAAGATGCCTACGCTATGGCTGTGATTCAACAAGGAGTTCATGACACCTTGTTTTCTCAAATTGCTACTACGGAATCAGTGAAAAAAAGCTGGACTATCTTACAAATGGAGTATCAAGGTGATACGCAAGTGAAATCTGTGAAGCTGCAAAGGTTACACAGAGAGTTCGAAAATCTATCTATGAAAGATGATGAACCTGTTGGGGACTATTTCTCTCGTGTGATGGCTATTGTTAGTCAGAAACGAGTCTATGGACCGTAGAAGATAAGATCATTGTTGAAAAGATCTCACGAAGCCTCGCCCCAAAGTTTGATTACGTGGTTCCATCGATCAAAATCTCACTGGATTTGGCAAAGCTCTCACCAGTCAAACTGATGGGTTCTTTTCAATCACAGGAAAAGCGCATCAACAATCAATCTGGTGAGAAGTTGACTAAGAATGAAGAACAAGCCCTGCAGGTGTTTCATGAGAATAACGTGTCACGTTCAAACAATGGTGGATCAAGAGGTAGGGGTCAAAACTCACACCGAGGACATGGACGTAGTCGAATAGGTGATAAGAACAAAATTCCTCAATGTTACGTCTGTAACAGGTATAGTGATGCAGTCAGAAACAGAGAGATAGATAATTGAACCTGTTGATTCAACGAGAATACCAGGAACAATTCTTCTAACTATTGTTGATTCACAAAGAATTCCGATAATCAGGTTACACTAACACACACGGTGATAGAGAGAAAACAGATTTTTCATAAACTTCAATAATTCTTTCACCCATCTCTTACAAACATATAAAGAAACAAATCAAAAGTCGAATGGGCCACAAAACATAAACGGGCCG
>BJCM01002967.1:0-14421 GCA_018326385.1 Flaveria bidentis | reverse complement strand
TTGTTCTATTTTGGTTGTTATATCTAGTTGATAGCTTGTTCAAACACATATGAATGATCCTTTGCTCTTGGGTTTGTTAAAACAAAGTAAAGAACCTTAATATTTCAGATTATGAATCATATTATTAGGGCTTTTATCCGCTGCGTTTTCATGTTTAAAATGGTTAAACAACTTTGATTTTGGTCCATCAAACCCATCATAAATAAGTGTGGCAAGTGTGGGAAGGAGCATGGTGGCGAGTGTAGATGGGGGTTGAATGTTTGTTTCAAATATGGGAAGCCTAGTCATATGGCTAGAGATTGCAGGGGTTTGAGGTGTTTCAACTATGAAATTGGTCATATGGGTAAAGATTGTAAGAAGCCAAGGGCTGAGGGTTCCGGGGCGAAGAAGCCGGGAGGTGAAGGGCCAAGGGCGACCGCCAGAGCCTTCACCGTGACACAGGAGGAGGCTAGGATGGACCCTGACGTCGTGTCCGGTACGTTTCTAGTAAACCAAACATTAGCTTCTGTGTTATTAGATTCGGGTGCCAGTAAAAGTTTTATTTCTGCTACTGTTTGTGCTAAGCTGCCTGTTAGTAGTAGACATGTTAAGGCTCCTTTTGATGTAGAAACTGCCATAGGAAAGTCTACTAGGATTTCTGAGATCATAGGGGACTGTGATGTGGAACTTGAGGGTCATAAGTTTCCTGTTAGACCGTTTGTGATGACCTTAGGTGGTTTCGACTTGGTACTTGGGATGGATTAGCTGGCGGACTCCGAGGCGAATAATGTGTGTCGCAAAAAGATGATTCAGTTGACAGCTCCTGAAGGGAGTTTGGTGACGGTTTATGGTGATCGGGTTACTACGATTCCGAAGGTGATCTCGATGGCGGTGGCGGGAAAGTGTATGACGCGTGGATGTTGTGCCTACTTGACCTACGTAAAGGATGTGGATACGCTAGCATCACAACTATCCAATGTGTTGGCTGTGTGGGACTTTCCAGACATGTTCTCAGAAGATTTATTAGGAGTGCCACCTGATAGAGAGATCGAGTTTCAAATTGATCTGATACCGGGTGCCCAACCTGTTGCCAAGGCACCGTATCGGTTGGCTCTGACTGAGATGAAGGAGTTGATGGAGCAGTTGCAAGAGCTGCTTGATAAGGGGTTCATTAGACTGAGTATCTCTCCTTGGGGTGCTCCGGTCCTGTTTGTGAAGAAGGATGGTAGCATGAGGATGTGCATTGACTATTGAGAGTTGAACAAGCTGACGATGAAGAACCGATACCCCTTACCGAGAATAGATGATTTGTTCGATCAGCTTCAGGGTGCCAGTTGGTTTTCAAGGATAGACCTTCGATCTGGTTACCATCAGTTGAAGGTGAAGGAGCAGGATATCTCTAAAACAGCTTTTCGCACGCTCTATGGTCACTACGAGTTTCTTGTCATGTCTTTTGGCTTGACCAACGCGCCAACTGCTTCTATGGATCTGATGAATCGGGTGTGTCGGCCGATGTTGGATAAATCAGTGATTGTGTTTATTGATGATATCCTGATTTATTCAAAGAGTGAGATTGATCATGCCGGTCACATTTGGGAGGTTTTGCAGACATTGAGGAGGGAGAAGTTGTATGCAAAATTCTCCAAGTGTGCGTTCTGGTTGCACAAAGTTCAGTTCTTGGGTCATGTGGTGAATCCCGATAGGATTATGGTGGACCCGGCAAAGGTGGAGGCGGTTATGCTATGGAAGTCACCGAAGACGACATCCGAGGTTCGTAGCTTCTTGGGTTTGGTGGGCTACTATAGAAGGTTTATTCAAGACTTTTCCAAGATTGCTTCTCCACTTACTAAGTTGACCCGGAAGGATGTAAAGTTTATGTGGGGTCAAGCTCAAGAGAAGGCATTCCATGAACTGAAGGCGAGGTTGACTCAAGCTCTTGTTCTGTCACTACCCGACGGAAGCGAAGATCTGGTGGTCTATTATGATGCTTCCTACTCGGGGTTGGGGTGTGTGTTAATACAGGAGGGAAGGTTATAGCATATGCATCCCGACAGTTGAAGGTTCATTAGGTCAATTATCCTACTCATGACCTGGAGCTAGCAGCCGTGGTTTTTGCCCTAAAGATTTGGAGGCACTATCTGTATGGGACGAAGTGCACCATCTTCACTAACCACAAGAGCTTGAAGTACTTCTTCAAACAGAAGGATCTGAACATGAGACAGAGACGGTGGTTGGAACTTATAAAGGATTATGATTGTGAGATCCACTACCATCCGGGCAAGGCCAATGTGGTGGCTGATGCCCTTAGTCGAAAAGAAAGGCCCAAGCCAATTCAGGTGAAAGCATACCAACTATTCATGACCTCTGATGTAATGAAGCAAGTCAATGAGTTTCAAGATAAGGCACTGGAAGAAGATCATCTTAACTCTGAGAGAATGAGAGGTCTGGTTGGGGAATTAGGTGAAAACGCACTCGGTGTTAGAACCCGATTCGGTCGCATGTGGATTCCTCGTTTTAGGGATCTACGGGTGAAGATAATGGATGAAGCTCATAAGACCCGATACTCCATTCATCTAGGTGCCATAAAGATGTATCAAGCCATGAAGAAAGATTATTGGTGGCCGGGTATTAAGCGTTATGTGGTGAAGTATTTGAGTAAGTGCCTCACTTGCTTACAGGTGAAGGCCGAGCATCAAAAGCCATATGGGAAGATTCAACCTTTGGATATACCGGAATGGAAGTGGGAGCACATTACCATGGATTTCATTACGAAGTTGCCGCATACCCCGAAAGGGAATGATGCTATATGGGTGATTGTCAATCGTTTGACGAAGAGGGCTCACTTCCTACCGATCCGCTAGACATATTCATCTGAGAGATTGGCGGATATATTCATCAAGGAAATTGTAACTCGTCATGGTGTGCCGGTGTCTATTGTATTTGATCGTGACACCCGGATTACATCCAAATTCTGGAAGAAATTCCACGACGCCATGGGGACGAGGTTACATATTAGCATGGCTTATCATCCCCAAACTAATGGTCAGTCAGAAAGGACCATTCAAACATTGGAAGACATGCTTCGGGCATGTGTGATTGATTTTGGGTGAAGTTGGGATGACCACTTACCGTTAGCCGAATTCTCATACAACAACAGCTATCATGCCAGCATTGGTATGCCACCATATGAGATGCTATATGGTAGGAGATGCAGAACACCCATTTGTTGGGGTGATATTGGTAAGAAGGAGTTGGGAAGCGTCGAGGTAATCGAGGCTACGACTAAGAAGCTCGAAAAGATCAAAGCCTTCGAGAAGGCAGCCAGAGATAGACAGAAGTCGTATGCTGACAAACGACGCATGCCGATTGAGTTCCGGGTGGGCGACCGGGTTATGTTGAAGGTCTCGCCTTGGAAGGGTATCATTCGTTTTTGAAAGCGGGGAAAGTTGAGCCCAAGATACATAGGCCCTTTCCGAATCATTGCTCGAGTAAGGGAGGTGGCCTATAGAATGGAGTTACCTGATGAGTTAAGTGGAATTCACCCGACATTCCATGTATCTCATCTGAGAAAGTGCTTAGCTAACAAAGACATGATTGTTCCACTGGAGGATATCAAGGTAGACGAACAGCTCAATCATGTGGAGCAACCAGTGGCAATTATCGATCGAAAAGAGAAAAGGCTGAGTAATAAAGTGGTTCCGCTTGTGCGTGTACAGTGGAAGCACAGGGAGGGATCTGAGTCAACGTGGGAGACTGAGGAATAAATGAAACAGCACTATCCATGTTTGTTTGAGGAATAACAGGTTTCGGGGACGAAACCAATTTAAGGGAGTGGACTTGTAACACCCGTTTATTAGTTTATTTTGAAGCCGACGAAAGAAGAAAAGAAATAAAGTCCAAAGTCGGGGACCAAACTCGCCAACGAGAGAAACTTTTGGAAGTGGGAGTATTTAAGGGAGAGGGCAACCCTTTACCCTCTCCCCACACCAACATTTCAGCCAAGAAAAGAGAGGAGAAGAGAAAAAGGAAGAAAAGAGGAAAAGTGTTGGTTCAGGTTGGTTTGAGTGGCCAAATAGTTGAGAAGCGTGTCAAATCGAAGCTCTTCTCATCGTGGTCGTTTGTGTGAGTTCTAGGACCCCTCTTTTAAACTTTTTTGAATGATTTGGGGCTGGAACATATCTGAAAATCAGGTTTTTGAGTGTGTGCATGGTTGACCCGTTTGTGTATGTGTATGTATGCGTATGATGCGTTTGAGTCTTGATTGTAAGCTTGTGTGTGCTTGAATGGTGTTGTGGTATGCATCCCTAAGGTTTAGGATGGTCGATTTGGGCTTAAAATGGGTTTAGATGAGTTTGGAGGCCAAAAGCCCTTGGCTGCAGTCGGGATGAACTGCATTCTGCATTAGCTAGGGCTAGGTGACCGACTGGAGGCCGAATGGAGGACATACGGCCGAATAGGGTGCGATTGGGTGTCCATTCGCACGATTGAGGGTCCATTCGCATGATTGAAAGGCCAGTCGCATGGAGGTCATGCGATTGAAGGTCCAGTCGCATAAGTGCTCATCCGCATTAGTCCCATTCGCATGAGATCCATCCGCATTAGTCTATTCGAACGATTGGGTGTTCATTCGCATGAGTGTTCATCCGCATTGGTTCATTCGTATGATGTTCAGTCGTATGGAGGCCATGCGACTGAAGGGTGTCCGTACGCCTGAATAGGACTGTTGCACCCGAGGAAAATGTAGTTTGACTTCTGACTTTCGGGGGAAAATGCATATGTAAGTTTTGACGTAAAGGTTCCCGTAAGAACATGTAAGATGACGATTGAGGCCTTAGAGTGCACGTAGGGCATGATGATGATGATGTTGCATGTTTACGCATGATAGGTATGTATGATGTTGCCCTGTATGATGTTGATGTCTGTGTACGATATGTTCCTTTTTGCGATGTATGTTTATCTTTCCTGTGGCTTTACGTGTTATTTTAATGAATGAACCGAAATTATTATATAACGTAAAGCGAAAGATAATGAAAGAGTAACATGATGAATGAATGCATGCATTAATGATCAAATGAATGTAAGAAGGCTTGCAAGCAAATGTATGGATGTACACACCCGTTGAAGGTGTTAGCTCAACTGTGTGAGGGTTAGCTACCCCGAAGGATGCACACTTGGGTCAAATCTTTGTGATTGACCATATGAATGGGATCCTTGCCGCTTGCCCTAGGTGCTAGAGTTAGTTTCGTGCACAATGTTCGAGGTCTATGAAAGACCTCAGGCTCAGTACCGGCTTCATGCATAATGTTCGGGGTATAGCGTATGGCATTAATCCAGAACGGAAGAGAAAAGATAAATTGTGAATGTACTTGCCCTAGGTACTAGAGTCAGCTCCATACCTAATGTTCGAGGTCTATGAAAGACCTCAGGCCTAGTTACCCGCTTCGTGCACAATGTTCGGGGTAATGTACATGTCACTGGAAGTAACGAATGAACGAATGAAAGTAAGAATGTATGAAAGAATGAAAGTTAACATATAGATTATAAAGATAATAATGATATTATCTATGTGTACGTATGATGTATGATTGCATGAACATGAAGTATGGTTTTTAACAAAAGATAAGTATGTATTATTTATAAAACTAGAACTCACTCAGGAACGCTGAATTTGATGTGTTTCCAGTTGGCAGGTAATGATTGCTGAGGATGGCATGGGTGGCTACTCAGCTCTTTTGGGATGGCATCCATTTATATAACGCTTTTGTGATGTAATGCAACAATGTATTTTGTAACTGATCAACGATGTATTATTTGGCAAAAGTTTTTATAATGAAATGTGATGTCATTTTTGAATGTTTCCGCTGCAACATTTAGTAAGACGAATGAAAATGTATGTTTTATGTGCGACGACAATCCAACTGTAAGCGTCCCGGGAACGGGGCCTTACAGAAACAAGCTTGAAGTTTCGTTTAGAAACACTTTCGGCAGCAATTTCGCTTGTTAATCCTTCACAATCACTGATAA
This sequence comes from Flaveria bidentis, assembly GCA_018326385.1. Classification (NCBI taxonomy): domain Eukaryota; kingdom Viridiplantae; phylum Streptophyta; class Magnoliopsida; order Asterales; family Asteraceae; genus Flaveria; species Flaveria bidentis. The sequence continues at coordinate 8,418 of BJCM01002967.1, read as the reverse complement.
ACTTTCATTCAAAAAGACTAGTTTTGCAGAACAACTAGAGAATGATTTCCATATCAATATAACCCGTAGTTTCGCTGGAAAATGATTTGTAGTTTTGCTGAAAGAACAACAGTTTCACTAATCGATCCTAAACCCTTTTTTAACAAAAAATCTGTCTGAAATCATCAAAAACTCAATGAATTTGAGATCTGATGATTAACAAGGCTTCCAAAACAAAAAAACAAGGTAAACTCAATCAATTTCCACATCAAAAACATCCAATAAGTGATCCAAAATGATTGAAACAAGATATTGAACAAAAACCACTAAGAAACTCAACATATCATGAGCACTAAGGCTCTAATAGCATATTGTTGGTCCATGTAAATTACAGTGCAAATGATATTAAAAATCATTCAATATCCAACAAATATACTAAAAAACAATTACAAAGAGGATTGAACATAATAAGAACTCATTCATAATAAGACAATGATCAATGACAATCAATAACATAAAGCACAAGGATAATTCTGTGTATTAACTGCTTTGAAATGGTAACTTGCAACAATGATGATCGATTAGGGTTTTTCAAGCTTCCCTACAATGTGAAGAAACAAAACAATATATAGTAGTTTATAGTTTCGCAGATAGTTTCGTTGTCAGTGAAACTGCACTGCCGAAACTATAGTTTCGCCAGGAGAAACAGTAGATTCGCCAGGCAAACAAAACAGCAAACTGTGAGCGAACTTATAGTTTCGCTCACAGTTTTGCTAGACTGCCAAAAAAATTAAATCTAAGTACTTACAAAAGGAAACCAACAAAAGATCTATTACAAGTAAAAGTAAACATTCTAAACTAAGATGAGTCCAACCTATACATGATCTTCATAAATAGATATTAAATTAATTATTTTTCTTTCCACACTTGGTACTAAATCTTTATTAAGTCCGTTATTATAAATTATGTTATTTAATGTTGCTAATTATTTAATTGGTTTCATTATTTTATTTAACTTAACTATTAAAACCCCAAATTCGCATTGAAACACTAGTTCGCGTTTAATCGTTAATATTATCTCAAGATTAACCTGGTAATATATATGTTAGGCTACTTGTAAAAAGGAAATCGTTGGAGCATCGTTTATTTCTTATTATCATCCTACATACATACATACATACATACATACATATATATACATATATATATATATATATATATATATATATATATATCATGTGAGTTTTCATGCCCCTTTTACTTTATTTCACACCTTTTTGGGGTGAAACATGTTAACATATAAACGTACACTTGTAAACATCTTGATACTTGTAACTGGACATACAATTCATCTTTACTCTTTGTCATGGTTTGTGAGTTTTATAAGATAGATATTATATGTTGACAATCATTAACTTTTGCTTGCCTAACGATGTCATAGATCTATGGGCCTGACAAGCCTATTTGGTGCTAAAGCTGAGGTTATTGTCGGTTCCTGATGACGTATGCTTGTTCATCATGGGAACCAAGTACACTTAGCTAATATTTATAAACTTGTAATTGATATTCTTGGTCATGGTTTTATTGTAGCTATATGTTATCTATAAACTTGCTCTATTCATAACCATTAACATGAATTGCTACTTGTAAACCTTTATATATATGTATGTTTAACCCATGGAAACTCTCCAACTTTCGAAGTTGACCTTTATTTTTAACATGTTTCAGGAAATTAACAAGGTTGATGGCTAAGTTTTGAAGCATGCTTACATCTAGGATTTGGACCTAGAAAATAAATGAATTGTCATGAAATCTTGAAAACTTAGAACTTTTTGTTATGTTACTTGTTTGTAACTTTTGGATTGAAAACTTAAAACAATTTATGGTAGTGTTATGTGGTTGTGAACAATCTTAACCCTCACATCTCGACATTTCCATCGTTAAGGTTGGGGTCTGACAATCTGCAAACACTTCTTAACCTAAATTCACCCAAAACCGAATTTGTTCTTATCTTCCTTTACCTTTAAGCTTTCTAAAATGGCCAACTTCAACCATAGAAACAATAGTTATTTCTCCATGCAACTCAACAGGCATCACAATCAGGTGGCCCTGTTGGACTCTGAGAAAGATTCTAGTTTCTTAGAGTTTTGCCATTTTCTTGCTCTGTCCAACTACTTTACCTCCTTTACCATTGATCCTCCTTTTTATGAGGATCAGCTTTTGGAATTCTAGAAGACCTGTCAAGATGTCAGTATGGATGGGGAGAAGGCATTGTCTACCATAGTGCAGGAGAGGACAATCTTTATCACTCTAGCCATCATTAACACACTCCTTCAATTGGATGATGTAGAAGGTGAATTTTCCTTACTTAAAGAAGTTGTAAATCATTCATTTGAGCAGATGGGTTATAAAGGAGATTTCTCTATAAAGATTTTCAGGAAAGGGAAGGTCTTATCTCAATGGAAGTATCTACTCCCTCTGGTCATCCACAATTTGTTCAACAAGCATGAGGGATGGGAGCATATTCCTGAAGATCTCTCCTTCATAGTACATGGAATAGTCCGGGGGGTCAAATTCAGGTACTCACAATTTGTGTATACCAACTTACTTGCTAATTTAGACTCCTTAGAGTATTACATGTTCCATAAATATGTTCAACACATTCTCAACTGTGAATTGGGCTCATAGTTGAGGGAAACAGGTAATATTCTTAAATTGGGACCAATGAAGCCTGACGAAGAAGCCAACTGTTGGCTTCGTTGGGGTAGAAATAACCCTTGTCCCAAAAATGTTAGAGCTTATTGCTCAAGTTGACAACCTACCAGCACAAGCAAGTGTTAAACCCACACCTTATACTTCTCAACCACCAAAACAACCAAAAATACTCCACACATACAAAATAAAATCCAACGAACACCTACTCAAGCTATTAAGCTTGTCCAGGCCCCCGTATCACAACCTGTACAGAAGAAAATGGACACTGGAGCTCCCACTTCCCCTAAGGAGCAAACCACTCCCATTTTACAAAGAATTAGTGTTGAGTTTCCTCATGCTCAGCCTTATGAGCTCATTACCCAAACAACCTTAAGCCTACACTCAAAGTCTCAAAACTCTAGTGAGCAATCTTCAGGGGGCAGTTACCATCCTAGCCTCTTGATCTCAATCAACCAATACCCAACCTAGAATTCTATGATGTTGAAGACTCAGGATTCAGTGAGTACATGAGTCTCTCTACACATCCCCTACTCAAAGATTAATGAGTACTCCTGCCTCTCCTATGTCTAGCCCACATCATTCATCTATCACTAAGGTGGATCTCCCTGAACATGTTTAGGAGGTTCATATGGAAGAGGTTTAACTTTTGAAACTAAATACATCATTAAGACCTTAACCATAGCAACTCAACCCATTAAAACTTCACCTGAAGTTGTCATTGAGCAGGGGAAATGCAGGATCATTATTGGCCACTCAACACTATTGTTTTCTCTCAAACTCACTGAATCATACTCGGTTAGATGATGTAGAATCCCTTTAAGTGTTGATAATAATATATTAATTAATCAAAACACAAGAAGATAATTTTCAAGGTACATGTATATATTACTTCTTAACTCAAAGTATTACAAGACTCTTACAAACATATTACATGAGTTACAATGAGAAACTATATATAGTACTACCTACAGTTTGATATACTTTGATACCAGATGGAAACTTATGACTAAAGAAAATACTACACATCTAAGGACAATGAATCTTAGATAAAATATTATCTAAGATCAGGTAGTCATGACATGTTCATGACTTACCTTTTGTCACCAACTAAAGTTAGTAACTGTACTAACTGATAAAGAATAAAAAGTGGAATAAAGTATGGTCAACTACATGGGACTGGGAAAAGCACCATGCAGTGTATCAGAGATTCACAGTGGAGTGTCAGAAGGACCATAGTTATGTCCACTGGTTCATAGTAGGTTCTTCTAAAGGTTAACTGGCTTCGGAAGAACTTGTTCTTTCGAAGCCACTTATACTTTGGAAGAGGCTACTTCTTTCGAGGCTTGAGACATTCTTCAGGCCTTCATACTTCGAAATTCATTGTCTTGAATTCTTCTAAGTGTTGAACTTCGGAAGAAGGAAAACTTTGTCTTTGAAAGTTGGAGTTCCTCTTTGGAAGCTCTTTTAGAGTTAACCTCTGGAAGCTCAACATTTTCCTTCAGAAGTTCTTCATCAGTTGCATCAAAATTTTCTAAGTGTTAGTTTTGGTTGCATAAACCTTTCTTGATCCAATAAACTCCCCCTAGGTTGATACTACCAAAACCTCACTTGTTTCTGCTTCTCAAAACTTTCAGTACCAGAGAGAGGAGTTTGTATAAATCATTCGTGGACAGGAGATATAGTTTGTCACTTTGAATGGTATGCACCCTCTATTGTATCCCTCTAAAAAGAGTTAGTTGACGGGAGTTGTACTCATACTCCCATCTAACTATAGACTCTAGTTTAGGACCTTCAACCATTTGAAGAAAGACTTTGCCTTCGGTTACTGATCCTTCCTTTTCATCTTTCTCTCTCAGTTTCAACTCTTCTTCAATCTTGGCCATTGCAGTCAGCTTGGCCAAATGAAGACTACTCAGGTGATTTCTGATGTGAGCAGCTATCTCAAAGCTGGAGGGATTGGAGAATGGCTTCTCTGCTAACTCAACAATATCAAATCTGCTTAAGTGTAGTAGAGAGGAGGCATTGAGCGTGGTTGTCTCACTATTCTCTCTTTCCATTACAAAGTTGTGAGAAGAGTCTTCAAACCTCCACTGGATTATCTTCTTCCTAGGCACAAAGGACTGATTTGATACATTATCTCCTTTCTTTGAATCCAGTATAGTAACCAGCCTTCTTCTTAGCTTTTTATCCTCTTCATTTAATAATTCAGAGTTGAGGCCAAAGAGTTTAAGATCTTGGTCCAGTGTTCCTCTTGGCAGATCAAGAAATTGCTCTCTAGTGAGGGAACATGAGGAGCCATTAACATAGGTTAGCTTGATAGACTCCTCCTCACAAGAGATATCACTCAAAGTGATAAATTTGATGAGCTTTATCTTGACCTCCTTGAATTCTTCAAAGGAAAGAGGTTTGGGTTCTAGGGAGAGTTTTGAGTTTGAGGATGCGTAGTTGAGGTGGTTATTGTGATTGATTGGGTGAGGAAGAAGGTAAGGTTGATGGTGTGGGTTCTGGAGTGTATGGTTCAGAGATTAGATCGGTTTTGATGGGAAAAGGGAAAGGAATAGGTTTAGGTTGGGGTTGGGGTTGGGGTTGAGGTTGAGGTGTTGGTTTTGAGGGCATCCCCTATATTGTCTTATACATCTATTTCCTTCTTCTTGAGTGAATGTCAGCCTTGATGTCGCTGTAGGGTCTTTTCTAACATAGGACCCACCTGCCGCCCAGAGATGCCATAGGCCCTGAGATATTCTTTTATCCAGGATTTGTCACCCATCTTCTTGACAACAGCAAGTTCAACTTCTTCCTCCTCCTTCTTCCTCTCTTTCAGCTTCTCCCTAGTGGATTTCTTTCTCTCTTTCTCCATTTGATCTTGTTCTTTGTTAAAAAGTAACAAGATCATGTCATTGTTATGAGGATTTAATTCCTCAATAGAGAATCCTATGGAGTTTAGGAAAGCTATCCTTTCACTTCTAAGCTGATGGTCAGCTTCTTGTTTCTTTCTTTTCCTTTCTTCCTTCAAGGCCAACCAAGCTGCTTCTTTTTGCTCAATTCGTAGTAGGGTTTCCTTTTCTAACTTAATCATCTCTGCCGGTGGTAGCAAGAGCACATCCTCACTAATAGTTTCGAGATTGAAAAATCTGTCAATGATCTCCACCCTTCTTTTATTATAGATAGCCTCCTGGTTGGTTGCAGCTGCTTTGCTACTTATAGCTAGCAGCTTTCCAATGGGGAGTCTAACTTTCCTATTCAGCTTCTCCAACCTTTCTTCCTCCATAATCTCTTTAGTAGTCGTCTTCCTTTTCCCTTTAATGTGTTTGGAGGATTAAGACTTGGGAGGTTCTTGTGTAGAGGATTCAGTTTGGGAGGTGGTGATTGGAGCATGAGGTGATGATGGTGTATGAGTGAGGGGTAGGCTGAGAAAGTCCTCACTATTTAATTCAGATGCCAGTTCAAGAATTGCATCTATGATGATTAGATCATCGGACAGAGAAAATAACCCTTCCACAACTTGCATCTTAGCTTCGGAAGATTGAAATGGTTCTTCTGAGGCTTTGACGTCAGCTTTGGAAGTTTTTGGGAATGCACTATCTGTCCCAACTATTTCAGTTGTTGGGCCAATAGTCCCCATATCCCCTTCAAAATCAATCTCAGGTTCAATGTAGGCTTTAAGCTGACCAACTTCTTGGACACTAGTAGAAGGTGCATTCAACCTTTGAAGCTCTTCGGCTCCAAAGTATGTCATAACAACATCTGGACTTGGCTATTCAATAGAAGATCTTATCAGGAACTTTGAGAAGAACCTGTTTAGATGTTTGAGCATCATTTGGTCCACTTGGAGAATTATTGGAGGAGGCTTAGGGAAATTGTTGCTTGCTGAGCAGGATATCTTGAAGTCAAGGTAGAAAGAGCTAAACTTTGTGGTTCCTCATATGTTTGTCTCTAAACACTCTCCTATTTTTTTGATAACATCATCTTAAGAGCTTGATGAGCTAGAGGAAGAGGTAAAGGAGACCTGAATTGGTACATGCCTAATAGGCTCAATCTGTTTCTCAGCTAGTTTGACCTAAGGACTTTCAATATCAAGTTACTGAGTGGCAGACTTATCCTCTAAAGTCTTAAACCTGGATTTATGGTTTTAGACTTTAGAAAGTAGGTCTCGAATGGTGAGTTGCAAACTTCCAACAACTTCATTTGAAGAATCATGGGGAGATGAGGTAACATACCTGGTATGTTCATCCTCACCACTAGATGTGGTTTTTTGACACCCTCGTTTCCCTTGCCTAACGATGTCTCTTTTAGAGTCCTCAAAGGGCACGGTTTTCATAGACTCAGTGTCAGAAATATTACCATTGTCCTTAGGATCCAATGAGACTCCTTTAGTAGTGGCAGTTGAATCTACATGAGTCACCTCCACATCAGTAGGACTCATTTAAGTTGGGGCTTGCTATTGTCCTGTATTCTTTCAAGTGTTGAACTGGGACAAGGCATCAAACAGTTCTTTGGCTTACCTGCAATGCTCAAAACCCACCATAATAGAGTTGGGTATAGCAGTAATCAAAACAGTCATAGCATTGCTATCAATGTCCAGCTTTTTGCAGTCTTTATCAGAGTAATCTTCTACCACCTTCTCTATCATAGCACAGTTTCTACTTGGTGCTGTAACCTTTGGTTTGTAAGGACCAATGGTGATAGATTGCCATATTTTGCCATCTTGGTATCTAATGAAGCCTTCAATACGTCTTCTCCATAATCTAAAGTTTTCAGGGGTGATAATAGTAGCTTTGGTCATCGTCCATATCTCACATTTAGATTTTTGGTTGAGGGCCATTCTAAGTCTGGTGAAAGAATGAGTGAAGAAAAGGTTGATTTGGATGGTAAGATCTCACAATCAAGAGCCTAAGAAGCTTTGATAACAATTGCAGGATCAGTATTGTTCACACAACACTATTGTTTTCTCTCAAACTCACTAAATCACACTCGGTTAGATAATGCAGAATCCCTCTAAGAGTTGATAATAATATATTAAGTAATCAAAACACAAAAAGATAATATTCATGGTACTTGTATATATTACTTCTCAACTCAAAGTATTATAAGACTCTTACAAGCATATTACATGAGTTACAATGAAAAACTATATATACTACTACCTATAACCGAATATACTTTGATACTAGTTGGAAACCTATCACTAAAGCAAATACTACATTGAGAAAAACAAGGTATCTTAGATAGAAATATTATCTAAGATTTGGAAGTCATGACATGTCCATGACTTACATTTTGTCACCAACTAAAGTTAGTAATTGTACTAACTAATAAAGAATAAATAGTGGAATAAAGTATGGACAATTACATAGGAGTGGGAAAAACACCATGTATTATCTCAGAGATTTACAGCAGAGTGTCCAAAGGACCATACTTATGTCCACCGGTTCATAGTAGGTTCTTCCGAAGGTTAACTAGCTTTGGAAGAACTTGTTCTTCCGAAGTTACTTATGTTGGATCTTTTATGCCCAAGACACATAGAGCATTGATGTGGTTAGTACGTTATGATCCAAGTCGGGTCATACCCAATAACAAGCTTAGCAAACACCAATTAACATTTAGTTGATGATATGATCATGCAATTAAATAAATACACCATTTTAGAAAATGGGTTTTCTAAATAAATTGTTTGTGAGAAAGAACAACTTATAAGGATAATTGTTCATGGATATTATTTGTTAT
>BJCM01002962.1:0-12481 GCA_018326385.1 Flaveria bidentis | reverse complement strand
GGCATTCTATTGTTAATGTTTTTGCATTGTAATGCGAATGAATGATGTTTTGAGATGAATATTTGTATTAACTTGCAAAAGCATTTGTAATGATATAAAAAGCCAGTTTTATGTTTCCGCTGCAATGTTTTATAAATGATTAAATGTAAAGTATATGTTTTAGGTGCGATGATTTATCAGCTGTAAGCGTCCCGGGAATGGGGCCTTACATGAAGTGTCAGAGCAGTCAATCAAAGATGCTCTTAGACTGGGTGAAAATGATGCTCAAGATATATCTGAGTTCACCGTCAATGAATGTAAAGAGACATTCTTATTGATGGGTTATCCTGACCACTTCCCTAAAAAACAATTTTTCAGAGCTAGAGTGTTTAATCACTAGAAGCTGCTATGCTATATATTCCAATACTATATGTCAAAGAGGAGTGTTGGTTGGAACTCTTTCCCTGTTGATATAGCATCTCCTATAATTTTTGTGGCTACAAACAGAAGGTTCAATATGGCCAAATGGATCATGAATGGATTCACTTACAATTTTTTAAAAAAGATAAGGAAAAAATATTTAATGTACCTAAGGTTCCTTTAGATGATCATTAATGAAGAATACCCTGACCTCCATGTTCATGGAGTTAGAGGAGAAAGACTTGAACTGGAACACATGTCTAAAACTATAAACAAGAGACTTGATGTTGTTACTGGAGCCCTAAATGTTCCTATGTTTGATTATATGAGGGCTGTAGAAAGGAATAAGGTAAATATTGATCAATATCACTTTTATTTGACTAAAGATGAACCTATTGACGCAAATGATCTAATAAAAGATGTTAACCAAGAGATGTCTAAGGAAGAAGTTGAAAAGGATGTATATTATGATGAAGATGAACATGACAATAATGGAAGTTTATCTAAGAGTGATGATGATAATGATGATGATGATGATGATGGTGTTGATACTGGAGGAAATGTAATGGAAACAGAACAAGAGATAGACTATAAAGAAACTGTATCAGAGAATATGAATGAAAATGCTGAGACTAGAGATCATGTAAATGCTGAAGAGAATGCTGGTGTTGATGATTTTTATGAGCATGTTAATGAAGGATTGGAGCAACAACATACTTTTGACTTTGATTACACTGATGTAATTACATCAGATCCATTTATACAAAATGTATCTCATGTTGTGGAATCTCCAATTCTAGAAGAGTAAGAGAATGTGATTGTTGATTAGTTTATTCTGAAGCAAACTCAAGATGTATCAGTGCAAACTGAAGAAGCTAATGATAAAGTGACTGTTGATAAGCTAAAAGAAAAGAATAATGAACAAGAAGAATTGACCAAGAAGTTACTTGAAGAAAATGAATTGTTAAAAGCTAAGTCTGTGAAGAAAGATATGATGATGTTTTATCTTGAAGAAAAAGTAAAAAGGTTGAATGATGAAGTTGAGATGTTAAAAGAAAGTCTAAAAGAGAAAGATAAAAAACCTGAAGTGGTGATAACAAAAAAGAGATTGAACGAGAAGTTCAAGTGAATGTGATTGAAAGGATTTCTGAGGCAGATAAAGGAAAGAGGAAATTGGATGAAGTTATGATTGAATCATATTCTGAACCATCAAAGGTACAGAAAACTGGAGATAAATCAGTGAATGTGGATAAAGGTGAAATTCAAAAACAAATTGAAGCCTTAGATGATATAGAATGATTTCCTAGACGATTGGTATGATGAGGTTTTGGAATAAGAAGATGTTTGTGAGGTTGTTGATTCTCCAATACAAAATGTTTAAGAAGATATTCCAATTGATTTTGGAGATAGATATGATTATTTGGTGAGAAAGAAGTATAATCGTGTTTTCTTGGATGGCTTGACAGTATCTCAGATAAATGAAGAATATGAGAAGTGTTTGTTAATTGCTCTGGTGGATCCAGAATGAAATATGTATAGAGCATGGCGAATGGACACCGATGAATGAAAGTATAAATATAGATGATATTCCTGCTTCTGAATTGCACCATCCTTATCCTGAAGACATGATCATTACAGCTTTAAGAATGTGGTTGCAATCTAGGAATTATCCGAGAAAATGACTGAATAGGTTACAAGGACAATATTTGATAAACTTGGTGAGAAGTTTTCTAGAAATAGAGAAACAAAACAATAAGATGGTTGTTCTTGATACAGATAATCCTCAGTTTCTTGAGATAACTAAAAGGACAAGGATTCTAAAGCCACAAGAAATAAAGTCTATGGAATTGGTGAAACAAAGTCATAAAAGAAGAGAAGAATTGATAAAGATGTTTCCTGAAACAGAAAAACAAGCATACAAAGTTTTTATTGATCAAAAACAATTGTGGAATAAAACAAGGTCAGCAGTATGAAATATGTTGCAAACATGACAATCTATATCTGAGTTATTGAATTTAATGATTATGCCTAATACTACTAAAGAAGTGAATATAATAGCTTGGAAATATGATGATATAGTTGATGTATATTTTATAAAAAAAAAGAGTGAATGCTATTTGTGATGTATAAGATTTTTATTCTAGCATCATTGCTTTGCCTGTCCAAGATCTGAAAGAATTACACAAGTTACCTCTTATCAATCCTTCTAAGGCTGCAAGAGGAGAAAATTTTATGAAATTATTAGATAGAGGCATTTGAAGAATGGCATCTTTCTCCAAACTCGATGTGATTAAGAGGACAAGATGTATTTTCAAACATTGAAGAGAAGGAAGAAAATAGAATCCAACTCAATAGAAGAAGAAAGTTTCTTAGAAGCATACTGTGACAAGTATTTTAATAAAGTAACAAACCTTGGATTAAAATTAATTGATGGAACTCAAGCTTCTAAACCAATTCTAAGATGGTTTTATCATGCTAACACATTCCAGTTGATGCTTGTAAGAAATTTGAATGATTGGGACAAGAACATGATATGTCTATTTGGAGTGTTTGAGCTGAAATTATTACATCCAAGTTATATCTCATTCTTGTCAAATCAAAAGTTTGATCGAGTGTCTTCTGAAGTGCTAGAAAATGATAGGAAGTATTTTATGACTATCATTAAGGTGATGAGTTATGGACGGATTTCTTTAAGGAAAGTTCTAGCTTATGCTAGCATTGTTAAGAATGACATAAAGAATATTGAGTTTATGAGGATATCAAGTAAAGGAGTTTTGGAGATTCATTCTAGTGATTATTCTAAAACAATTGAGTTCTATGTTAATATTGATATTGTTGGTATGTCCAAAGAAACATTTGCAAGTCATGGATCAAATAGAGATAAAAACAAATGATTCAAAACCAAAACAAGAATTTTTTGCTGGGAAGTTCAAGTCAGCCATAAAGAAAGCATTAAAGGAGTTGAATATTTACAAAGAAAAACTAATGTTTTCAATCAAAGAAGAACCACACAATTTCATGTTTGATTGAAGACGAAATGCAAATCTTAGGGGAGTATTGTTGGAGCTCTTTTTTAAGATTAACATTAGTCTTTATGTTTTTTTTTGTCATAGTACAAGGACTTATTGTGTAAATATATGTTCCTTAGTTTTCATTGTTAGTATAAATAGGATATTATATGTATCTTGCAGGGGTCCGAATCAGTTAGAACTTTTGTTATTCATTGTGTACACCATTTTGCATTTGCTATCAATGAAATCTCTATGAATTTTTGAAGTATTTGCATGTGTTTGATTACTTTGTGCTTATACTTGATCATTGCATTACAATATCATCACAAACCGATCCATTTGAACCTATCAATAATATAGGAAAAATATGTTCTAGCAAAATAGTAATGAAGCATGCAACGGAAGTACTGAACAAGCTAATTGTCGCTTTCATCATAGTTGTTCCATATGTGTTTTCATTCTCTGAAATCTATCCACCATATCTTCAATCATAACTATAGCCAAAAATTCCTTCTCGATATGACAAATACAAGAACCGTTTAATAAACATCACCCATCTGATTATGTATACCCGTCTTCACATGCTTCATGGTAGAAAAATATATATTGACACTTGTTGTGACAAGCAATAGAAAAAATGCTAACTTCAATAAAGTGATAAATCAACATATATAAAATATGTTTGTGTGTCCCCTTCATCTTTCTTCAAGATTAGATCTATTATTCATGTTGGCAAACAATTTATTTTCTCTTATACCAGCAATATAATTGTCAAGCTCATGCATATGTTATTTTCTTTGTTCGTAAAAAAATCATAAAGATAAATATCGGTTAACCTTAGTATTTTTGGAATATCAAATGTTATAAAACGATCATCTCGGTTCAAAGTTCCCATACACATAAGTAATTTGATGGTTACTTCATTAAAAACGGTTGTCAAGCCTGTACGTTTGTAAATTTCTTAGTTGCAGTAACTATCCTTATTGCATTCACTAACTATCCTTATTGCATTCACTAACTATCCTTATTGCATTCACTAACTATCCTTAATGCATTCACTATATTTTGATCTTTTTTAAGAGATTGAGATAATATACTAGTAATCCCTAAAACATGCTTAATCAAATGTAAATAATATACAAAATCAAATGTCTTCATGTATCCATAATTCCATTTACTTGTCTTTGGTTAACAATGTTGACAACGTACTTTTGAATTTATTCAAGCACCTTAATAATAGATGAATATAACTAAACCAAACTTTGGTATGATGAAAAGTACAACGTATATCTCTAGCTTTTGTAAGAGAAAGTTCTAAGATAAACCACTCGTGCTTCGAATCACGAAGTTCTTCAATAGCGTGTTTAAGAGATAAAGGAGATGTTTTCATGACATGAACAAGACCAATGAATCATTCTTTAACAAGTCATAGTTTATCAGCATGTCACAACACTGCGACATTTGTTCCTTCTTAGATGCATGCCTTGACCCGTCAACTAATATGCGATATACATCATCACCAAGTTTTTCAAAAACATGTTTTTATACTTACTGTGCAAAACAAATAGTGTCCTTTTTGAATTTGTGGAGTGGAGATGTAATTTGATTATTCCGTAAAGCATTTACCAACATACGTTTACCAATTATATTCGATTGTGGGGCTTGAAACTCCACCGGGTGCTTAATCATAATACACTCTTGTTTTTAAATTGCAACTTGATGCTTTTATAAAGCCACAACTATAAAAAAAGAACAAAGATAACAAATGATGCATCAACAATTGTCCCCTAAAACACTGTTAGAGTAATTTTTCTATACTCAAACAATGTTTATTTTAAACATTCATAACTTTTATATATGTTATTATATTTTCTTATAAAAATTACATTATAAAACCAAAGGTTTTTATCTTAAAAACAAGTACAATATCGTTATTTAAAAATATAAAATATATATATAATTTGTTCTCGTAATTGTGTCTTTACTACGATTCATAGTATCTTTTTGCTCGTTATAGTTTTTTTTCAAAAGACTATTATATTTTTTTTAAATGATGTGTTTTCTAAAATGATGAATTTAAAGAAACATATAATTGTGAAATGACATTGTTGTATACTTGTAGCATATAAAACTTAATGATCAAATAACAAATAATTAATCTGATACATTAAATAACAATATTAAAATTATAAAAAATAAAACAAAACATAAAACATGATAAAATATTTTGTTGTGTTTTTTTGATTCTCAAATTTATTTTATTACATATTATGAGTTTGAAAAATAAATTAGTGAAATAATCTATATCTTCTTACTCTAATAAAAGAGTAAATGGGAGTGTCACATGTCATCACCATAATCTTTCTCACTAAAATTTTCCCGCATCTCTCTCCTATTAAATAATTATCTTAATTATTAATAATATTATTTTAATACTTGTTAATATTTAATAAATTAAGAAATAAATCTATTTATTAAGTTTATTTCTAAATAAATTAATATTTTTAAAAAAAGTCAATTTTTTAAAAACAAAATTAAGCAAATTTGGGAGTTGTAATAAGAAATTTTTTAAACAATGAATTTTTATGTGGTTTGTTTTAAAACAAAATATTTATTTAAAAAAATTAAAAACAATATTTTAAAAAGTTGATATCACTGTTTTATTATTTATAGTAATTTCTCATACGTAATTTAAGTTATATCAAATCTTAAAATATTATTTTATAATTAATAAATTTATTATATTAAAATTTTATTTATTCAACCCGTGTAATACACGGGTTTACTAAAACTAGTATATTATATATTAATAAAAAAGGTTTCTTTTACCACTTGTCATATTTTTAAACCATCTTTTTGACATTTGTCATTTTTTTAAACATTCTCACTTTATTTTCCCTCCAAAAGGGTATTAAAGTAATTTAAAACTCAAACAATTTCTCTCTCTTAATAAAAACTAATTTGGTCAATTGATATATTTTTCTCTCTCATCTATATTTTTTAAAAATCAAACTATGTTTTTAAAAATAAATTTTATTAAGAAAATTTAAATTCATATATTTTCTAAAACATTGAATCTTTTGAAACAAAATATTTTAAACTAGTCCTTTTTTAAAATAATTATAGAAAATATGGAACTTTCTAAAAGTAGTTTTATTAAATCAACTAGAATAATTAGAAACTTGAGTTTTTAATAAACAAGATTTTTATAAACATTAAATTTTTATAATAAAATCTTAAAACAAATATTTAAAAATAAAACTATTTTGATAAAAGATTTAAAAGTAGTATAATTGTTTTATCTCTTAAACAAGTACATATATATAATTTTATACATATATTATATTAAAATATCGTACTGTAACTTTTCGTGTTTTTTACTAACTATAATCTGTTTAACTAGACTATTTATTTATCTATATATATCTATCTATAACCTATCTATTGTTTATTTACTTAAAATAGTTATTCATATGCAATTATATTCATATTTTATCTTCAAACATAATTTTATAATTTATAAATTTTTATTACTAATTATTTATTATTTTAATTATTTAACCCGTGTAATACACGGGATACTAACCTAGTATTATTATATACTTATAATTGTAAACCACAATAATACAATAACAATAAGTTATATATTATAGAAAAATAATAACAAAAATAACACTTGATGAACTAAAATATAAAAAATGATTAATAGAAATAACAAATGATAAAAAAATATTTGATAAGAGCAACTGACATGTTTGACACAATGAGATAATGTATTATACAAAATAAACTAACACATTTACAATAATGATCAAAAAAAATTAAAAATCCACATGCCAAGCTATAATTTTTCTTAGCTTTTATAGATTAAATACATATTTTTACTAACTACTTTAAAAAATAATGATACGATAACTGGTCTACCATGTTACGGGTAAAAACCACTAAAATGTCATCCATTTAAGCCTCTAACTTAAACAACGTAAATGTCAAAAAGTTATAACAATTTTCAACGATAGAGTAAAAAATCGAATCCACTAAAAACGGTATATTTGAGAGTACCAAAAGATGGTAGCCTGATAGGCGTATAAATAAAATTGAGTTAATGATGGATAATTTTGATTCTATTTCCCACTAAAATCTATTTTATTTATAAAAACATTCCATAATTAGGTCGGGAACTATTCGTCATAATCACCAAAGACCAAAGGAACCCTTTTTAAAGTCTCCGGGTCTATGAGTTCTATTTAAAATATTGTGATTTTTAGAAAGATTATTTAACTATTGTGTGTGTGTTTTTTTTCTAGAAATGCTAATCAAGACAGAAACCCCAGGTTCGTCCTGCATCAAAAAATATACTAATAAAATAAATAAATTGTCATAATAGGTCATTTGTCTTTAAGGAAAAAGTAAATATAATTTTATTAAAATGGTTATAATTGGCCAGCCTCACGTAGTAGATCGAAGAGGATTACCTGCGGGACCATCATGTAGCGCATCAAAACACCCAATTTTTTTATCAAAAAGATCATCAAATGTCAACTTGTAAGTCCACTGGTTATGGTTGATCCAGTCAATTTTAACCATTCATTTTATCTAGTTTTAGATGGCTTAGCCGACACATTTAACATAACATGATAGCAAATTCCACACTTGATTGACCCACAATAAGTCGCGTGTAAAGTTGCAGACCGAAAGCCTGTATGATACGTCAACTTTAAAATTTATTTAGCATGCAACCTTGAGCGAACATACAGGCTTAGCCCACGCCATTATTGGTCCTCATAAGACAAAAACTTATAGGCTAAACAAACTTATACGGTTAGCCTGTATCATAGTTATACGCTTAGCCTGCATCATTTTTCTAGGGTCAACTCATAACTTCATTCCAAACTAAGCCCACATCTGATATGCAGCTTAATCTACACAACTATCTAGGTTATGTCAATAAATCTAGATAGTTATGTGGACTAAAGTTGTTAGTAAACCTCAATAGTTGTGTAGGCTAAGCTTCTTTTATGAAATTACAAATTTAGTCTATTCAACTATCTGGTTTTACTAACAAAACTATCAGAAACCTAACTGTGTAGGCTAAACCTACATCTATGAACTTACATGCATAGCTTACATAACTTTCTAGATTTACTAAGAAGGCTATCACTAAACCTAAATAGTTGTATAAGTAAGCTTGCAACTTAGATGTGGGCTTACCCATGAACGATTATACATACTAACCCTATGAAAAAGATGCAAGCTAAGTTTGTAATTATTATACGCGCTGACCCTAGAAAAGAATTACAGACTAAGCATTTACAATATGATAGAGGTTGGCCCTAGACGTTCGCTCAACCTACAAGTCAGCTCAGGCAAGTCTTTAGCTAAGGATGATGTATCTTTGCTCAAAGTTGCTGGCTGAATGAGCCTAGAGTTGGCATGGCTTAATGGTTGCCTGACGTGTCAAATAGGCGGGCTTAGCCTACAACTTTACGCATGGCATGTTATAAACTAGCCAAATGTAGAATTTCCTACGTTTTTGTGGCATACGTGCCAACTAAGCCATCGTTGAAAAGGGGCAAAATGGAAGGCTGGGTATCAATCATGAACAGGGTACTTGCGGGCTGAAAAATTATGAGCATTTTTATAAAACCTTGTTAATCATGACCATTTTGATAAAATCCCAAAACTGAAACCACGGTCTTCAATTGCGCTATTAGGGGTGTGAAGGTTTGAGTTGGTTTTGGGACACTTAAAACCTCAGAGTTTAGGTTTCGGAAACTAGTTTAGTTATAATTTTTCAGTTCTCATTTTTTTGTTTTTCACAATGATTTCAGTTCGGTTTCGATTTTACAATTTGCACTTGAAATGTTTGGACTAAAAAATATTTGGAATTAGTTTATACTTTTCTATTCATATGTTGTGTTCTAGTTTCTTTTCATTAATACACCTACAACTTTGGTGTTTTTATCTATTTGGTATGGTTTTACACCAATGTCGCAACGCTGTGGGCTTAATTTTAATGACTATTATTTAATAGATCTCATAAAAACTATCTTATAAAACACACTGTTCTATGAAATAACGTATATAAAAGATCAAATTGACTTTAAACTTCAAACATAACCAAAACATCTTTTATACAATCAAAAAAGCTTTATGGAAGTACACTTTTAACTTTGCACTTCCTAAGCATCACCAAATTTTCATTATCATATCCCTCAACCCCACACCACCTTCTATCTCATCAAGCCAACGTTCACCTTATAAGTCCCAACCAACATCAACACTAACATCAAAACAAACATGGAGAAAATACAACACAAAAACATCAAAGTTAACGGCATTAACATGCACGTAGCCGAGATCGGCGAAGGCCCCGTGGTGCTTTTCCTCCACGGCTTCCCAGAGCTATGGTACACATGGCGTCACCAGATGTTGTTTATATCCTCCAAAGGCTATCGCGCCATTGCGCCTGACCTTCGTGGGTTTGGTGATACAGAAGCACCACTGTCCTCCACGAGCTACACCGCGCTACACATAGTGGGAGACTTGGTGTGCTTGCTTGACTCGTTGGGTCTAGACAAGGTCTACTTGGTGGGACATGACTGGGGTGCGATTATCGCATGGTACGTGTGCTTGTATAGACCGGACCGGATCAAGGCTTTGGTCAACATGAGTGTGGTCTATATGCCTAGGGATCCTTTGATCAAACCGGTGGAGCAATGGCGACATATCTATGGTGATGATTTCTACGTTTGTAGATTCCAGGTGAAAATTGATTACAACTTTTAATTTTGTTAAAACTATCAAGTATTAAAAAAATTTATACTTCTTCATTATAACTTTATATTTATATAGACATGCATGTAAATATTGCAACTAGGTTAGTGGAAGTTTAGTTTTTCAGATCTTTAATATTAATCTAGACTTGTATTTGTGTTTAACGTTTTTATAACATATTATCAAACCCATTTAACATTGAGATGCAAAAATTGATTTCGTTTATACATGAGGGTGTAGTTTTAATGGAGTAATTCGAGTTAAACTAGAGCTTGCATCATTTGATCTATTATCAGGTCTGTTTTTAACTACTAGAGTTGTAGTCTAGTAGTAAAAGAAATATATATTTTTGAAGTAAACTCAGGTTGAAACATGATAGGGAATAGGGAGTAGTTTATGATGTAATTTAAGAGTTGTGTAAGATTATCTTTTGGATTAGGGAGTAGTTTATGATGTAATTTAAGAGTTGTGTAAGATTATCTTTGAAAAATAAAAGTTAGGCCTGATTTCAAGCTAGTACAAAACGATGGGGTGGATGTATATATATTTGTGTATAACGAGTCAAACTTGAACTTTTCAGCTCGATATGCATGCAAATACATTATATTTAAAGTTTATTTGTAAAAATAACTATAACGTTTTCTTTTATATATTCTTTTTATTCATTAAATAATAATGTTTTATCGGTCATCGTTTTGTCATTAGCATGTGATGTTCTTTAAAGGTTCTTGCTAACGCCACACCACCCTCATATATATAATATCACGTTGAAAATGCCGTTTGGTAATTTTGGTGATCGTGTAGTGAGTCTTTTATTCATAAATGGTCAATTTACATGCTTTTAAATGGGTGTTTATAATCTAGATGCGGTGGGATTAGATTAATTATAAGTGGTATGCGTATAAGTGACATATTAAAGTATGTGTGAAAATTAATTAGTGCCCTTCACCCACAAAATAAAAAACAAAGTTATGTGTTCACAAGTTGCTATTTTGCCCTTATATATTTAGTAAAGTGAAGATTGTCAAAATCAGGAATATAAATTTAAAACTCAATTAAAGTTAACAATTTACTTGCAATTATTATGTATTAAACCTGAAAGTAGAGGTAAGTAAGCCGTACTTGTCCAGTTTATGATTTTTATAGTTATATAATTTATATGATAGATATAGTATTAAAATTTTATCTGTAGGGATATATGTTTCACCTTTCTAAATGATAGCGAAAAGTCACACTCTTTTAATCACAAATATGGAAATGCAAACGTGTAAATGATAAAGACTGTTTGGCTATATAAACGCGCGAGACACACCATGACACCATGTACATACATACATATACATGCACATGCACATACACATACATACATACATACATGCATGCATACTAGGGGTGTTCAAGAAACCAAAATAACCGAACCGCAACCATAATA
Source organism: Flaveria bidentis (assembly GCA_018326385.1). Taxonomy (NCBI): domain Eukaryota; kingdom Viridiplantae; phylum Streptophyta; class Magnoliopsida; order Asterales; family Asteraceae; genus Flaveria; species Flaveria bidentis. Next base: position 862 of record BJCM01002962.1, on the reverse strand, counting down.
ACCGACACAACCGAACCGAAAAAACCGAAATTAATAAGAAACCGACGGTTTGGTTTTATTATTTTTTAAAAACCGGTTTTTCGGTTCGATTTTGGTTTTGCGTGTAATAAAAACCGAAAAAACCGAACCGCAACCATAAAACCAAATTTGTAAATTTAGAAGTATGTTGATACACTTATAAACATGACTAGCTCATAAATTACTTATTTAATTTATTTTATCTAAAATAGATAGATGTTTAGGTTTCGAGCATAATTTTAATTTTTTTTGTTTTGGTAGATTAAATTAATTTATTAAACTTTTTGTTATTGTATTTTATTGATTGTAATTAATTTTAATGTTAAGTAATTATAAGAATCTATAGATTGTGTTTAAAGATCAACAAATGATATAAATTCAAAGGTTTTAGCTTAAATTTATTACTTTGAACCAATTTAAATAAAAAACAAAAAAAAACTTGATGCCCAAAAACAAAACCGAAAAAACCGAAACCAAACGGTTTTAAAAACCTAGAAACCAAAATATCGATTTTTGGTTTCGGTTTTAACTTAGTATCGAACCAAACCGACCATGTTCACCTCGCATACATACATATATGAAGGGATAACTTTGTAAAATAGTAATTAATTTTCAAAAGTGTTTCAATTAAGTAACTCAAGTTTTAAAATTATTCCAATCAGATCACTCATTTTTATATTTTATACAAATTAAAAGTCATAACATATTTTTTAGCATGTTATACTTTTGGATTCAGTTAGAAAATATTTTTTTCTATCTTTTGATGCTGATATAAAACGTTGACGTAAATTTTAGGCACTTTTTTTATTTTTTTCATAATTAACATGTTTTTTTTATTTTTTAA
>BJCM01002952.1:0-21123 GCA_018326385.1 Flaveria bidentis | reverse complement strand
GTTATTATTTAACCAACTTAAATAATGAAACAACTAATATCTCATGAACAAACTATCCATATAATGTTGTTCTACCACAAAGCAATGTTTTAGAAAACTCATTTTCTAAATTGGTGTCAATGTTTATTTGTATGATCTCATCAACAAACAAACATTTATTGGTGTTTGTATAGCTTGTTATTGGGTATGACCTGACTTGGATCATAGCATACTAACCACATCAATCTTGTATGTGTCTTGGGCATATGAGCTCCAACACCAAGTCAAAGCCTACACTTTACATTTTCCAAAAATTTGAGAAAAATATTCTAAGTCTTTGGCTCATGGGCACTATGCAGGCGCATGGCCTTTTGGGCACATGGGGAACACTTAAGCGCATGGGGAACTTCTAGGCGCATGAGCACTATTTGGGGCGAATGGCCCATCACTTAATTATTGTGGGCAAATTCAAGGCGCATGCGAACTATGTAGGTACATGAGTGCCTAGACACATGGGAAATATAGGCATTTGGGACACTTAGCCAAATTCAATCTTTTTCAGGTGCATGGCTACTATTTGGGCGCATGGGACACTTAGGCAGTTTAAACCATTGGGCGCATGGGCAGCCAACTCATACTATCAATCATCATAACCAGTCCCAATCATCAATCTAACATGCTCTAAGCTTATCACTAACATTTTAAGCATCATCACAAGAACATAACTCAAGCATATCGTCATAAATACCCAAAATCATCACCCATCCACATTCATACATACACATACATACGGGTATAAAGACCCATTTATAAAAACATACATACATGTATTTCCAGCCCCAAAATTAGTTAAAACATGTAAATAGGGGGTTCTAGAACTCGCCTTTTGCAACTTTCGGATGAACTTCCTCAAACCTGAATTCACTTTGAGTTCAATCACCTAAAACCCACCAAAACACAATCCCAAACACACATAAAAACATAACCAAGGCATAGGCCTGTCAAGAACATCACCAAATGATGAATTCTTACCTTGAATTCATTTTCCTTCTTGTTCTTCTTCAAACCCAAGCCCTGCTCTTTCTCTCTCTAGAAATATATGAATGAAGTGTGTGTGTGTAGATAACATGGGCGGCCATGCCCACCTTTTACACCAACTTTTGAAACTTTTGTCCTTTTTGACACTTTTAACCCCTCAACTTGGGTTAAATTGTGTTTCTTTCTTTTTATTTACTTTATTCTTTCTTTCCCGTCTTTAAAAATATCTGGGTGTTACACTTCAGCATATTCTTTTGTTTTTGTTGTTGGAGTACTAGATTCAAGAGCATGAATTCTTAGTTTTAACTTATTAATTTCTTGATCTTTCATTTTGAGAATCTCCAATTGGTAGCTCAAAGAATCGTTTGCTTTCTCCAAATTCACTTTCAGATTTTCCTTTTCACTTTTCTCAAGATTCACAAATTTTTGAAGTTCTTTGACTAACTCATGGAGAGCATCTATCACTTTATTATTTTCTTGATCATTATCTCTCAATCTCTTTAATGAAGATTCTTGTTTTGTAAACACCTCCTCCTTCTCCCTTAACGTCCTTTTAGATCCCTTATTCTTTCCAACCTTTTGTTAGACTTGATTATCAATTTGTTATACTCAGTCACGAGATAAGTTTTGCTCACTAGAATGTCATCATCACTAAGATCATCTTCATGATAAGCAATAACATCAACATTATTTGCTTCCCCTTCACCTTCTTGATTAATCTTAGCAGGCTCAACATTATCACCTTCAGTAGGAGCTATACTTGCACAGCTTGAGCTAGATTCAGCTGCTGGATTTACTGGTTCTTAGTGAGGCTATTATACTAGGGGTTTGAGATTAGGTGATTGATAATGGGACAATGCTTGCTTGGGATACTAATTTTGTCTCATAAGAGTGCACGAAGTCTTGAGAATAGGTAGAAGAAATAGGCACTATACGGTCACTTGCAGGTGATTGAATTTGTGGTGTTGGAGGTTGTTAATGAATTGGTGATTGTGGGTGAATTGGAGAGATGGGCAGTATATTTTCATTGACAGATGATTTTGCTTTTGGAAATTGTTCATGGTGGTGTAAGGGTGACTAGGGAGGAGAGTGAGAAGCTTGTTCATACACTAACTCTTATGGAATGTTGGCATTAGAATCAACCACATGTGCAAACACGAGCATATCTTCACCTTTATACTTCCTACTAATCTTGTTCAAAACAAATCTTCCTAGGTGAGCTTGTATAGACACATCTCCTACTCTTTCTATTCCAGGCAACTCAGAATTAATGATCAATTGAAGGAAACTCAGAAACATGAACATCTTATAAGCTTTCATACTCATATTTGGTCACATAAACAACCAAAGATGTACTTCGAGTAATTATAGGTCCTTCCTTCAAATATTCTAATGATTCCAGAGGAAATATGTCTTGAAAACCTATCTAGCCCTAATTTCCTATTTCACATGGACTTCAGATACGTGTGACATAGGAATCTACATGGCTTGTGCAGCCTTCCTTTCTTGATTTCACCCTTATTGAAATCACCATCATAACCCATCAGATAGAAAAACTTTTCTATATATTTGTTTTCAAACACATCAGGGTGACCCACCTCTTGTTCTCCTAATTCTAGAACTCTTCTAATGGTTTGTTTAGTAACCCTCATCTGCTCATTCTTAATCTCGAAAACTAGCATGTCACTATCTCCTTTTTCAATCACAACAGTGTTCTAGAAGTCAATAATTAACTATTGGTGAATTACAAGCTTTGCCATCAGTGCATAGAACAACCTTGATTGTCTTAAGTAACTATTAATAATATCCAGACATCCTTCCAATACAACGTCATTAGCATTTAGAAAAGCACATACGTTGTGCTCTCTAGCAAATTGATTAGCCATCTGTACATAAGAATGAAGAAGATTAGGTTAGAACAAAGTTATCAGACATAAGAATGTGAAGAGTTTTGATGATAATAATGAATCAATCAGTTCATTATTGATGATTATGATATGTTTTACCTTAAAAACAAAATATTTGAAATCAAGTTTATGATTTTGTTTAATGTTTTGATTCAGTATTTTGAATGTTTAAGGAAAGAAGGGAGAAGTTTCTTGGTGAACATTTTTCTAGGTTTGTAAAAGTGCTCTATAAAAGTAATTAGTGAATTCTTAAGTCAAAAACATCATTTATACTCCCTCATACTTATTAATTTCATTTATTAAATAAAGTGGGTCACTCTTTCCTTATTACTATTCCATGAAATTTATTATTCCATAGATTTTAATTCTTTTGTAGATCATTTATGGATGCCAAATTCGATTTCCATAGGATACTAATCCATGGAAATAAATTATACACTTAAAATATCATCACGTCTATAGATTACCAATCTACGGATGGTTATACTTTAACTGTACCAATGTTTAAAACTTGCACTGTATTATCTGCTGAAGTACAAATTTGCACTATAGCATCTTCTAATGTAAAATGTTTAAAACTTGTTTGTTTGAATGATTCTAATGAAACGTTAGAATAATCTGTTGCTTTTGGACCTTGTTGACATTGTTAACATGACAATATGTGTAAGAAATTGTATCTTGAAAAACCTAATGTATCCTACATCCAAGGTAGTGCTCAAGTCCATATTCCTTCATTTGACTTTTTGTTTTGAAAATTCAAATTTCATGATTTCATGCTTAACTACTCCCCCTAAATTTATGATCAATGATGAAATAATGGATTTATCATAAATTTATCTAGTGGAATACCATGAAAGGCCCTTGTGAGTCCAACAGAAATAGGAATAACTTAAAAAGAATTATAAAAAGAAAATATGTACCAACAAATCTAAACATATAATAGGATCAAACTATGACACTAAGCATCTTCCTGTATAAATTTGTTTGATGATATGAGACATGAATCTAGTGCTAATTGCAAGTATAATGTTTCACATAAATTCAAACATCAGTATATGTTCAACTTGGCATGTTGTTTATCATGTTTTGATGTTGATTAAAGATAGACTATTATGGGCTCCACATTCAATTCACGTTAGAGTTTGTCCTCCATTTGTGAGTCAATTCATCACTTTTCACACTTACAAACTATGTACTTTAAGTTATAAGTTCTATCTTGAGATTTAGTTGAAATCTCATTAATGCTTTGATGCAAAAGCTCTTGAGTTAATATACAGTTGATCACAATGGATTCTTTTGAGAGCTTAGATGTGTTTATCATTAGGTCAGCAGATCTTTACTTTCATAAAACAAAGGTGCCTGAAACCTAGGTTTTTGTTTACACAAAACATAGGGATGATGAGGATCATGATCTATTCACAAGTTGGTTACTAATGTATACCAAGGTGTTCATAAACCTACGTCTTTCTTTACACAAAACAAAGGGAATATTATTTGCAAAGATAGAAATTATAAAATATTGTTACATAATGTGCTTGGGTGAGTGATTTGATCACATTAGGATAAGACTTACTTGTTTGATTCTCAAAATGGAATTTCCCATAGATAGTCACCATTTCATTATGTTATGTATGCACTTAGAGTATTTTCCACTCAAGCTGAACCTACTCACAAATCAAAGCACTTTTGATCAGTCTATATTGAAAGTTAAAACTCAGGCAAGTAGCAAAGACATAGTGTACTATCATTTCCCAACAATGTTATGATGAACAAGAAATCAAATTAATTAAGACAATATTTTTGTATTTTTATAAGATTTTATATGTATATTTGGATTTTAATATTGAAAATATATACATGGATAGACAAAAGCTTTTCTTTAATGATGTTCATTAATCTAAGTTGATCATACCCAAGGATTCAATTAGAAAATTAAATCTAACTGAATCAAAGGCTTTAGTGAATAAATTGGCAAGTTGATTTGTTGTATCCACTTTGATCAACTTGATTAAAACTTTTTCTAAGCAATCTCCTAGAAAATGGTATCTGATTTCTATTTGTTTTGTTTTACTATGTTGCATTGGATTTGTAGTGATAAACATAATAGCTGAATTGATAATATGAATTGGTGTTTGAAGGAAATTGTAACCATAATCAAGTAATTGGTTTTGTTACCAAAGAACTTGAGAGCAACAAGCTGAAGCAACTATGTACTCAGCCTCAGCTGTGGATACGAATACATTTGTTTGTTTTTTGCACTGCTAGGAAACAAGTATTGGTCCTATGAATTGACATCCACCAGTAGTGGATTTTATGTTCTTGTTGCATCTTCCAAAGTCACTATCTGAGTATGAGTAGAGGTTGAAGTCTCCATCTTTGGGATACCATAGTCCAAGGGCGGGTTTCCCTTTAAGATATCTGAAGATCCTCTTAATAACATTCAGATGAGACTTTTTAGGATGTGATTGGTACCTAGCACAAACACACACAACAAATATTATGTCAGGTCTAATACCAGTTAAATACATTAGAGACCCTATCATTGACCTATACAATCTTTGATCAATTGATTCCCTACAGGATCATGTATAATCTTGTCAATTGTTGATGTTGGTATTTTGCATGAAAAAGTATTAGCAAGATTGTACTTCTTCAAGATTTCATGAATATACTTCTCGTGATTAATGAAGATTCCATCTTCTTTCTGATGAACTTGTAGCCTAAGGAAGAAAGTTATTCTCCCATTGAACTCATCTGAAATTCAGATTTAATTAATTCTTCAAAGTTTTCACATAATCTCTTGTTTATTGACCCAAATATAATGTCATCTACATAAATTTGGACAACCAAGAGGTCTTGATGTTCTTGTTTGAGAAGAAGAGTCTGATCTATTGTTCCCTATTTATATCCATATTTGAGTAAGAAAGATGATAATGTTTTATACCACTTTCTTGGAGCCTGATGAAGACAATACAAAGCTTTATCAAGCTTGTATACCTTGTGTGGGTAATCAGAATCCTCAAAGCCTAGATGTTGGGAAACATAGACCTCTTAATCAATTTTTCATATAAGAAATCACATTTTACATCCATTTGGTAAACTGTGAACTTCTTGTATGAAGCATAGGTTAGGAATACTTATGGCTTTAATCCTTGCAACTGGTGCAAAAACTTCATCATAGTCTATTCCTTCTTCTTTGGTATATCCTTGAGCTATCAGTCTTGCTTTATTTCTCACAATGATACTTCTTTCATCTAGTATGTTCTTGAACAACCACCTTGTGCCAATTGGATATTGGCCTTCAGGAAGATCAACTAGATTCTAGACTTTTTGCCTTCTGAATTGTTGAAGCTTTTCCTGCATAGCTTCAATCCAGTTGTTATCCTTCAATGAAACTATGATATTAGGAGGAACAACTTGTGAAAGAAAGCAAGTAAAGAGACAAATGTTGGCTGCTCCCACTTGGCTTCTTGTGGATATTTTATTAAGCTCACCAATAATATTGTTTGTTGGATGATTCTTATGAATTCTTGTTGATGAAATAGATGCAACTAGAATGGATGATTCCAAGTTAGTCATATTCATGGATTGAGAGGGATTTAGTTAAGATGGAGAATCTACAAAGTAGTCAAGTTATTCATCATATTGATCCTCTAGAGCTGAATGATATCCCTCCTCATGAGTTTGTGCATCAGCAGCATTCTAAACAACTTCCGCATGAACTTCTACGGATGTGTGTTGAACATCTGCAAGAGTTGCAGGAACATCTACGGATGATATTTGTTGATCTACTCACCTAATTTCCTTAGAACGTATTGAAGCATCTCCAGAGCATGGAATATCTACTTGTGTAGATGGAACATCACTAATGTAGAATTAGCTGCTGCTAATGCATTGTTTTCATCTAAGGATGTTGATTTGTTTGGCTGATCTTGTTCTACATTACTTGGATGATATGAAGTGCTAGGATCAATAATACTTGAAGTGTGAGTCTGAACTCTTCACTAGAAAATGACACTTCATTCATGTTTAAGGGAACATAAGGATAGCATGTATCCATGCAACCTATAGTATTTAAATAACTAGAGTTAAACAAATATGTAAGAGCATCTATATCAAACAACCATGAAGATCCTTTAACAGATGTTAGAAATAAGGATTCGTCAAATGAGACATTAATGTAAACTCTATATGATTTAGATGTTGAGGAGTACCCAATAAAGATATCCTATGAAAGGTTTTCTTTTAAATAAGAGCTCATATGGTGTTTTGTTATGTTCTTTAACAATTAATGTTCTGTTTTGGACATTGCATGTTGTGTTCACTGCTTCAGCCCAAAAGGTAATTAGTAAATGTGAATCAACTAGCATGTCCTTGCTACTTCAATCAGAGTTTTGTTTCTTCTTTTAGCTACTCCATTTTGTTATGGAGTTCTTGGTGCACTGAATTGTCTTGTAATGCGTTTAATCATGCAAAAGGAGTCTAAAACATCATTAATAAATTCAGACCCATTATCACTTCTTAAAATTTTGACTTTTGAGTCAAGCTTATTTTTAGTCTTAGTGATAAACTCCATTAATGTTTCTAATGTTTCACTGTTATGTTTAAAGAAAAATACCCATGTAAATCTAGTGAAATCATCCATAATCACCAAACAATATTGCCTTTTGCTAATGCTCATCACATTGGTTGGTCTAAATAGATCTATGTGAAGCAATTTCGTAGGTGTTGTGTTTGAGTTGATTATTTAGGATTTATGTGACACTCTATGTTGTTTTTCTTTATAACAAGAGGAACAACGATTTGAACAATAAAATTCTCTCTTTGGAAGTCCAATGACTAGGTCATTTTGCACCAATTTATTCATGTTCTTCATGTTGGAATGAACAAGCTTTCTATGCCACAACTAAAATTCATCTTCTGATGACTTAGACATCATGCATGTTTCATTGTTTATGAGTACAGTATTGTTCATATCCAAAACATAAGTGTTTCCTTTTCTTGATGCTTTTAGAAGGATCCAGTCTTCTGGAATTGAAAAACATGGCTTAAGAATGTAACAATTAGTGTTATCAAACAAAGTGGTATAATTTTGATCAAAAATTTCAGATACACTTAGTAAATTGTATTGTAGATTTTTACAATAATTTACTTTCTCAAACTTGAGAACACCATTAGTTACCATTCCTTCACCAACAATTTTTCCTCCCTTCTTATCCCATCAAATTCCACTTAGGAGTCAATTTTATGTTTAAAATCATATAGTAGAGAAAAGTTTCCTATCATATGCCTAGAATAGTCACTGTCAACATACCACTTGTTATCAGCCCTTCACGCTTGTTCCTGCATACATAAAAAAATCAATTAGAATGGGGGACCCAAGTCTTAATGATCTTAGGTTTACCAGACGTATCTAAAATTGTTACTCCGACATGAATGAGTCTTGATGTTTTAGTGTTTATTTTAGACTCAATTGTTTTATTATGTTTTGTTTATGGTGAGGATGATTCTATTGAAGATGAGCTTGTGGAACTTTGTTCTTGATTCTCTAGGCCTTCTTCTTTCATCTTTTCATTGTTAGGTTGCTGCTTTAAGTTTGATGATGATCCCTGAGTGAAGAAAGTTTCACCATCTTTTGTTTTTGATTGTGGTATTTGAGTACTTATCTTAAAGTGATCAAAGAAGGTGTCATTGGTATTTGCTTTCTTATCAGTCAAATCCACCTTTTTGTGAGGTGTTTTGAGTTGATGATGAGGTTTTTCTTTATTCTTCAAAGAATTACCATCCGCAGATGGTTTCTTCTTTGGTTTTGGTAGCTTTTGCTTTGACTGCAACTTATTTGGCTTTGAATCTTCTGGATTATCACTTGATTGAGAGTCTGATTCAACTTTCTTAGATTTTTTCTTCTTTGTGCTCTTTGGTTTGTTTTTTGTTGAAATAACATTCCTGAGTGGAATGATTATTTTTGTTTCAAATTGCACAATATTTGTTGAAATAACAATAAGAGGTCATATGATTATTCATATTGCAAATGGAGCAATAGCTATTGAAGTAACAATCTTTAGTGTTATGATTTTTCATGTCAGTGTTGGATTCTTTATGCCCAAGACACATAGAACACTGATCAGTACGTTATGATCCAAGTCGGGTCATAACCAATAACAAGCTTAGCAAACACCAATATATATTTAATTGATGATATGATCATGCAATTAAATAATTATACCAATTTAGAAAAGTGGGTTTTCTAAATAAATTGTATATGAGATGGAACAACTTATAAGGATAATTTGTTCATGGGTATTATTTTAATGTTATTTAAGTTGGTTAAATAACATCAAATAATATTAGTGTGTATGAGTTATATAATTAAAAGGTTAATTACATAACTTATTTTGTGACTAGCTAGAATAAAATGGTAGATAAAATTGAGGGGGAAACCCCAATTTGAAAAAACATTCGGCCGCCCCTTTGAAGGGTGTTGGTTCATATGTTTGTCTTGGAAGTAGACAACATTTACTAGTCCTACACTCCATCTTTCACTCTCTCCTACATGCAAAAACAAAAGTGACCAAAGTTCTCTCTCTTCTTGAAGAAACTCACAGCCGAATAGGGTTTTCAGCAGCTTTTGGGTCTGTTTTTGGTGTTCAAATCCTAGCAACAAAGGTCTTTGATTGGTGCTTGTGGGTATGCAAGCTTGAGGACACCTTCCTTGGTGTTTTGGTCGTTCAAGAACCTCATTTCCTTCCTTAAATCTCACGGTTTTGACAGCTCTTGAAAGGTAGTTTAATGAGTTTGTTTTGGTTATTATTTCTTGCTTGATAGCTAGTTCTTTCACCTATATTTGATCCTTTGTTCTACGGTTTATTCATGATATATAATATGCCATAAATTTCAGTTTATAAAACATGTTATTAAGCTTTGATTCCGCTGCGTTTTCATGTTTAAGAGGTTAAACAACTTTGTTAGTGTGTCCAACAAACCCAACATTGGCATCTAGAGCCGGATATGTGGAAAACTAGCTTCTAAAGTCCTTATAAAATTGGTTTTATGGGACTTAAACAACCTAATAGGGGCTGTTTTGGGATGATATAATGATTTCCCAATCTTTCAAGGCTATATCTTACATGCTTATGATTAAACCTTGAAAGATCGATGTCAAATGGTTGATTATTTTGTTTGGACAAAAACCCTAAATTCTTGATTTATGTTGGCCGAAAATTTTGGGTTAAATGGGGATTTATTTTGATTCTTGAATGTTGAATATGTTCTTTTATATTGGTGCATAACCTGGCCTTGACCTTGTGTTGCTTTGGTTTTGGAATGAATGTTTGTTTTTGGTTGATTTCATTCATTATGGGTTGTATTATTTATTCTTTTATGCTTGTATATGGTTGTAATTTATTTATTCATTCAATGGTTATTTAATAAATAGATTAGGTGTATTTTCTTTTATTAGAAAATTTGTATTAGGATATAATTTTTTTAAAAGAAGATGCACAAGTTGGAAGCACAAAAGGAAGGCACAAAGAGAAGAACTTGAAGCATTTGGATGCAACTTCAAGTGGAGGTCTTTGGAGATCCTATCTTATGTGTTGTTATTAACCCTTAGGAAAGACCAAATGACAACACATGTGATGGCAAACAAGTGTAGTCAACTTAGTGGCTATGGTTATGCAATTGTGATTGTATGATTATGCTTGTTTGGTTGTTTGTTTTATGATTGTTGTTTGATATATGGATATGCAAGACAAACTAATTAACAAACAAAACAAGCTGAAAATTTATGGTTTCTTATTAAGTGATTAATAAAAGGTTATTAAAAGGATTAATGATTTTAATAAAAGGGGTTTTTACTAAAAAGAGAACCATAGGGTACCATGTATTTGAAAGCATAAGAATACAAGGTACATAGAGTTTTCAAAACTAGAATTAATGAAAACTAAAATCCCTTTGGAAAAAAGTTTAACCCCATCCTTTTACACGACACTCGAATCACTTGAGAACTATTTGTGGGATAAAGGTCACCTAACCACTTTTAGGGACCTTGTGTGTTTAAGGTGGGCTTAACGTATTTGTGGTATAAAGGTCACCAAACCACTTGTATCTGTAAACTTAAACGTGTGTGTAAGTAGGACGAATTGAATTGGAAACCATGTGCATAGGGTCACCGAAGCATGGCGTACAATGGTGTTGATAGGATTTTACATGCCAACGAAACATAAGATGTTTAACCGATCACATAAGGCTAGAAGGTGCAAAAGGTTGCAATTGTCAAGTGTTGACTACCTTGTTAATTTAAATAATGGGATAAAGGTCACCTAACAATCATTTAAATGTAACGTTGGATTCTAGGTTTTAATTATTAATTGTCTATGAAACACAAAGCGTATTAATGATTAAAATTTAATATTTCAGAAACACTAATATGAATTTTGTTAATTATTATAGAAATGGCCGTAAACAATAATGCTACCACCCGACTGTCCATACCTTATCGCTGAGAACCATCTTAGAGAGGGATCGTCTTAACCATAATAACTTTATGGACTGGTTTTGAAACTTGAGAATTGTTCTCAAGCAAGAAAAAAGGCCTATGTCCTTGACGATCTCATTCCTGACCAACCCGACCCCAAGGATGTTGAGGCCTATAATGATTGGCTTTAGTATACTGAGGATTCCATGCAGGTTTCCTTCCTCATGTTGGGAACTATGATTCCCGAACTCCAAAAGGATTTGGAGCATCATGGGTGACATGATTACCTAGTCGGTATCATTTTATGTACTTAGGATGAAAATCCACATTGATCGCCTCAAGAGGCTTAACTGTCCTGTCTCAGAAGAGTTAGCCATGGATTTGGTCCTTAATGGCCTAACTAAAAGGTTTGAGACGTTCATAATGAATTACAATATGAACGGGTGGGACAAGAGCATTGGTGAGCTTCATGCAATGCTCAAAACAGCTGAGGCAGGGATAGGTAGAAAGGTTCTACCTGTTCTCTCGATCAATGAGGGAGGCAATAAGAAAAGGTTATTCCCCGATCCCAAGGCAAATGTTGCCAAAGGAAAAGGGTACATCAAAGGCAAAGGGAAAGAAAAGGCTAAAGCGGAATCTCCAAAGACTAAGCTTAAGAAGCCTAAGATAACGGAGAACGATCCATGCTTCGAGTGTGGTGAGATAGGACACTGGGAAAGGAATTGTCCAACCTATCTCAAAGAGTTGAGAAACAAGATGGATGCTAGGCAAACCTCAAGTACAACTTTCATGATTCATATTGGTTTAAATGTTATTTCTTCAAACACATGGGTATTGGATACCGGATGTGGAACTCACATTTGCAATTTGTTGTAGGGATTCAAAAGAAATAAGCACTTCAAGAAGGGAGACACAAGTCTCTACTTGGGCAACGGAGCAAAAGTTGATGTCGAAGCCCAAGGAGACTATATTTTGAAACTTTCAAATGGTTTGGAAGTTGTTCATAAGAACATTTTGTATGCTCCTAGTTTGACTAAGAACATAATTTTTGTTTCCCTTTTAAAACAATGTATTTATGAATTAAAGTTTGTTAACAATGGTATTTATGTTTGTATGGATGATGTATTTTATTTCAAGGCTATACCTTTTAATGGTATCTATGAATTGGTTCATGATGATTCATCCTTTGATAACTCATTATACCAAACAAGCACCAAGAAACTTAAAACTTGTTTAAGTGATTCATATCTTTGGCATTGTCGTCTTGGTCACATAAACAAGAATCAGATTCAGACACTTCAAAAGAATGTTCTTTTGAAAACAAATGAAAATGGTTCATTTGATAAGTGTGAATCTTGTTTACAAGGTAAGATGACCAAGTCACCATTTAGTGGTACTAGCAAGAGGGCTAAAGACTTACTGGGAATCATACATTTGGATGTATGTGGTCCTTTTAAGACAATGACAAGAAATGGTGAAAGACACTTCATTACCTTTACCGATGATTACAATCGCTATGGTTATGTGTACTTGATGACACATAAATATGAAGCTTTTGAAATGTTCAAAATCTTTAAGAATGAAGTAGAAAATCAACTCAACAAATCTATCAAAGTTCTTCGTTTAGATAGAGGAGATGAATACCTTTGTGAGGCTTTTCAGGATCATCTAAGAAGTTATGGGATTGTCCCATAACTTACTCCACCCAGAACACCATAATATAATAGTGTGTCTGAAAGGAGAAACCGAACCCTATTGGATATGGTTCGATCTATGATGGCTATAAGCTCACTACCTCGATCATTTTGGGGTTTTTCATTGCTCTTCGCGGCTCGTATTTTGAATATGGCCCCGACCAGTAAAGTGGATTCAACACCTTTTGAAATATGGCATGGAAGAGTTCTATCGCTATCATATTTAAAAGTATGGGGTTGTGAAGCTTATGTTAAGCTAAACACCCAAAACAAGTTGGAAACTTGATCCACTAAGTGTATATTTGTTGGATATCCCAAAGACTGTATAGGATACTACTTCTTTGATCCAACAGAGCAAAAGGTATTTATTGCTTGAAAGGCGGAGTTCTTGGAAGCTAAGTTCCTTATGGAAGGAATGACATATAGAACAGTGAAATTTGATGAGTATCAAGATCCAAAAGCCGATACATGTTTGGTTGACACTAGCAATCAACAAGAGGTTGTTGATGATAATCAAGAGGTTGATCAATACACACAAAACATTCATAGATCTGGTAGAGTTAGCATTCCACCTAAAAAGATATGGATTTTTCATGAATGGATGCTACGTGGTTGACTCCGATGAGCCAACTATATACCATGATGCAATGTGCAATTCAGATTGTGACAAATGTCCGGAAGCCATGAACGTAGAGATGCAATCCATGTATGACAACCAAGTTTGGGAATTCGTTGACCCTCCATTTAACTCCAAACCAGTTGGATGCAAGTGGGTTTTCAAGAAGAAAACGGATATGCATGGAAACTTGGATACTTATAAAGCAAGAGTTGTAGCAAAAGGTTTCACTCAAACTTAAGGGGTTGATTATGATGAAACCTTCTCACCTGTGGTAATGCTAAAGTCAATTAGGATATTATTTGCCATAGCTGCATATTATGACTATGAGAATTGGCAAATGGATGTCAAAACCACTTTTCTAAGTGGAATTCTCGAAGAGACTATCCATATGGTTCAACCTAATGGTTTTGTCGATCCATGACATCCTAATAAAGTATGCAAGTTAAAAAGATCAATCTATGGATTGAAACAAGCATCGAGAAGTTGGAATCAACGTTTTGATGAAGAGATCAAGAAATTTGGTTTCATCAAGAACGCTGACGAGGCTTGTGTATATAAGAAGGCTAGTGGGAGCATAATTACATCCTTAGTATTGTATGTTGATGACATAATACTTTTTGGAAATTATATTCCAACCTTGGAAGGTGTTAAAACCTGGCTTGGAAGTTGTTTTTCCATAAAAGATCTTGATGAAGCCGCCTATATTTTTGGAATAAAGATCTATAGGGACAGATCGAGGCGGTTGATAGCTTTAAACTAAAGTGCATATATTGATAAAATCTTGAAAATGTTCAAGATGTAAAACTCTAAAAAAGGTATGGTACCTATTCAAAGAGGGACAATATTGAGTACATATCAATGTCCAAGCTCAAAGGATGAGCAAGATCGAATGAAGGACATCCCATATGCATCTGCTATAAGATCCATCATGTATGCGATGATATACACTAGACCGGACATGTCATGTGCGTTAAGCATGACAAGCAGATTTAGCAGAATACAAGTAATAGCCAGTGGATGGCTGTTAAAACTATATTGAAATACCTTAGGAGGACTAAGGATATGTTTCTAATATACGAATCTGATGAAGAGGAACTCGTTGTAAAGGGTTACATGGATGCGAGTTTCCAAATTGATTGAGATGATTCTCGATCACAATCAGGGTATGTCTTCATTATGAATGGAAGAGTTCAAAACAAGACGTTGCAGCATTGTCCATTACTGAAACCAAATACATTGCCGCCTCATTAGCAGCTCAAGAAGCTACATGGATAAAGAAATTCATTGCCGATCTAGGGGTGGTCTTTACCATTCAAGACCCCTTAGAAATCTTTTATGATAACGAGGGTGAGATTGCTCAAATTAAGGAACCCCGTGCACATCAAAAGACTATACACATTGAGCGGAGATTCAACTACATAAGGGATGAAGTTGAAAAAGGAAAGATATGTATTCGTAAAGTTCACACTGATAAAAACATTGCGGATCCACTCACGAAGCTCCTTGAAAGGGCAAAGCATGAAAGTCATACTTGTGCCTTAGGACTTCGATATGCTAGTGATTGGAATTTATTTGTTTAGTAATTAAAAGTTTGGGACAATTGTAATATTTAACTGTTTCATATATTTGTGATATTCGGAGTTATGTTCCTTTTAGCATGTATACATCCATGAATATGTTTATTATTCTAAATGTCCGTAGTTGGTCATGTTTGTGGGAACATATATGAACATAAGACTATTATGAACATGGATTGGTGGATATTCATAAGGCATGAATATAGAGCAATTGGTTGCTGCCAAGGTTCATAGATATTTGTGGGATACGAATATTGGACTAACCCACGTCTCAAATTTTAATACATGGAATCCTCTTGATTTATCATAAGTAAATTTGAGTAAAGATAAATATCATTTGGTATCCTCCGGCCTGAGATACATATTGGGTTGTGATATTCACCAAAGTGTTATACCTTGAGTTAGTTCTTCACTACTCGGAAATAATGGACAGTACATATGACTATGTTCATGTGTGACACGAGGTGATTTGAGAAACTTATGTAGTCAAGATGGAATGTGTTCCTCTTATTCGTTGAGAGCAAGATTTCTAAGGCCTGATTAAGTTAAATCAACAAGGAGTGATCATTTTGTGTCCTTGGATTTAACATGACATCTGTAACAAAAGGATAAATGATTAATTCACCTAAATCATTTCAAGTTGGATACTTGAAGGGGATGATGTTATTGAATGGCTTTTAGTCATGCTTATTAAGGGTAGTAAATCGTTGTTAGGCGGTATTTACTACTTGCATCAATCTTCTATGAATCTTGTGCAAGTAGGAGATTGTTGGATTCTTTATTCGTAAGATACATAGAACATTGATGTGGTTAGTATGTTATGATCCAAGTCGGGTCATGCCCAATAACAAGCTTAGCAAACACCAATATATTTTTAATTGATGATATGATCATGCAATTAAATACTTACACCAATTTAGAAAAGTGGGTTTTCTAAATAAATTGTATATGAGATGGAACAACTTATAAGGATATTTTGTTCTTGGGTATTATTTGTAGTGTTATTTAAGTTGGTTAAATAACATCAAATAATAATAGTGTGTATGAGTTATATAATTAAATGGTTAATTACATAACTTATTTAGTGACTAGTTAGAATTAAATGGAAAATAAAAATTGAGGGGGAAACACCAATTTGAACCAATTTTTGGCCGCCCCCTTTGAGGGGTTTTGGTTCATATATTTGTCATGGAAGTAGACAACATTTACTAGTCCCACACTCCATCTTTCACTCTCTCCTACATGCAAAAACAAAAGTGACTAAAGTTCTTTCTCTTCTTGAAGAAACTCACGACTGAAAAAGGGTTTTCAGCAGCTTTTGGGTCGGTTTTTGGTGTTCAAATCTTAGCAACAAAGGTCTTTGCTTGATGCTTGTGGGTATGCAAGCTTGAGGACACCTTCCTTGGTGTTTTGGTCGTTTAAGAACCCATTTCCTTCCTCAAATCTCGCGGTTTTGACAACTCTTGAAAGGTAGTTTCATGAGTTTGTTTTGGTTGTTATTTCTTGCTTGATAGCTAGTTCTTTCACAGATATTTGATCCTTTGTTCTTGGGTTTGTTCATGATATATAATATGCCTTAAATTTAAGTTTATAAAACATGTTATTAAGATTTGATTCCGCTGCCTTTTCATGTTTATGAGGTTAAACAACTTTGATAATGTGTCCAACAAACCTAATAGTCACATTATTTACAATACATTTCTTCATCATTTTCATTAGCAATCACTTTCTTCTTCTTTTTTTGTTCTGCCAATTCTCTTTCAAATTTGCTAGCTAATGAATCCTTCCTATTTCTTGACATGATATCAAATGGTTCTTGTTTGGAAGCAACTGACTTATGTTGCTTAGGATTCATAGTCTTTTGTGGATTGACTTTGTTGATGATTGATGCATTTAGTTTTCGCTGATCTTTCTCTGATTCAGTAGTTTTCTTCTTCCGGAGATCTACAACGGATGGCGATTGGTCATGTATTTTCTTCTTCCGGAGTTCTGCTACCGGAAGTAGAATGATTAACATTTTTTCATTTTCTTCTGGAGATCTCCAACGGATGATTGACAAACAATTTTCTTCTTTCCTTCTGTGGAAGAAATTTTTATTTCTTCTGTAGATGTGTACTGCACCCATCTTTAGTTGATGAATTTTGTTGTTTGTTGAGTTCATGAATCATTTCATTCAGCTAAGCTATCCTCTTACTAATTGTTTTCAACATGTTTCTTTGTTTAGGAGGATAAGGTAGCTTTGTTTTATCAAGAACTTTGGGAATGATTGGTTCTAATGAGACATTCTTACCAATAATTTATTTCATTCACACTTTTCTCAAAATGTTCACTAGAATCATCTAAGTCATCACATTCATCATAGTCAAATTCTGAGTCATATTGTTTCACTTATTCTGATTTAGAAGACATAGTTTCACTCACTTTAGAATCATTTTCATTTATCAATTGCTTAATTTTTGTTTCAAATTTTTGGTGCATGGCAAACAATGATTTGACAAACTATTTAACATTACTTCAGGTAAAGGTATATTTATCATTCAGAGGGGGTGCAACAACATTGTATCCCAACCCATACTTGTTCTTTGATTCAATATGAGAATTTAATAATTTCTCATATTGTTGAGATGACAGTTTAAACTTCTAAAGTTTCACTTTAGTTGATGCATGATTAGACATGGATTTTGTTAAGGAAGTGGTTAGATGCTCAACTTGGGCTTTTAAGTTATAATTTTCAAAAAAAAGTTTATAAATATCTTTTTGCAAAGAGTTGATTTTGATTTGATATAGTTTATGTTCTCTTTCATGAGATTCATTTATACCATTGTTTCTTTAACTTTATTTGCAAGTTGTTAGGCATGGACTCTGTATCTTTTAACTTTCTTAACACATGATGATGAACATAGTCTATCTCTTACCTCTCTGGTAATAGGTGGAACTTTGTTTTCCATGTTCACCATTAAAGCTTGATTCTTTTCCAATACTTCCTTCTCATACATGCTCCAGTCATATGTTCCATCTTGTAAAATTATCAGCCCAATTTCTTTTGAATTACTAGGTCCTGCTGATGAGCTTGTGGTTGGTGGGGATGAGTCAGTTAGCTGAGGTTGTCTGAAGGATCTTTGAGATGTTGTTGATTGATGAGATTGATGTTGATGAGACTGATATTGCTAATGTTGGTGATTTTGTCTCATGTCAGAAGTTGCTTGTTGATTGCACTCTTTTGAGAAATGTCCATAGAGATTGCATTTGAAACATCTTACTTTTGACTTATCAACTCCAATTTTGGTTGTTTTACCTGCTACAACTAAGTTTTTGTTTCATCTAAGGTACTCTTTGGCTCTGTATGAAATCGTTGACATTTGCCACTAAAGATCCATTTCTTCTAATTCATCTGGATGAAGTTCTTACAAATCTTGCTAGAAGATATTAGTAGGTGTTAGAGTGCTTCCCAAATAAGCTTGAAAACTTGAGATGAAGGCTGCAAATGCTACTTTTTGTTCTTCAGATTCCAGAATCACAGTGATGGGCTCTGCTTGAATGATGATGGAGGAAGACTTTGATGATGCTGCAGATGAATCTTTCTTTTCATCAGATCTTCGTGTTTCTTTTGCTGACTTACTCTGAGCAGATGTTTTTGTAGACTTTGATGCATAGAAACTAACTTCTTCCTCATCTTCACTCAAAGTACAAGAGTTGACATTATCATTGTCAGGAATAAAAGCACTTCTAACACTTTTAGTTTCTTTAAACTGATAAGGAGTGACATGTGTTCTCATACTCTTGTTTCTTGACTTTTCATTAAGACCGTCTACTTTAGGCACAAAAGTATCTAAACTAATGGTTTTGAGATCAAGGGTGTTCTTGAACATGGAGATAGTTTGCTTCCAACTCTTAGGCAAAGTGTGGATCATCTTTTTATTTAACTCCTCATTGGTATACTTTAATTCCAAGATATTCATCTTGGTTACTAATTGCATAAACGTGTGGAGTTGTTATGGAATAGATTCACCCTCAATATGATAAAATGTTTCATATTGGGAATGAAGAGTATCCTTCCTTATGCGCCTAATTTCATTACTCCCTTCATAGAAGGTGTGAAGTATTTTCCAAAAGGAATTTGTTGTTTTGTAGTTCTCACACCTGATTAGTGTATCATTAGCTAAAGCCATATTGAGCAAACTATAAGGTCTAATATCGAATTTGACCTGTTTAACATCCTCAGGTGATAGATCTTTTTTGTTTATGGGTTGATTATTGTTTTTATAATCAGCTCCAAGAGCTAGTGGAATATAAGGACCTTTAGTTATTGACACCCATAAATTAGAATCCATGTACTTCACATGATTTGTGAATTTGATCTTCTAGGATTTGAAATCTGCCTTTGTTTCCAACTTCGGAGTTTGGTAGATGATCCACCGAATGAGTTACTCATTTTAGTCGAATATTAATATTCAACTAAAGCAAATTCCTTTTGTGAATGAACTAATTAATGACAAATACTTGATTATTGAACAATTAAGTAGTTGAATTCACAAATCAGTCAATCCTCTTAATGATTATCAAAAGTGATACCAAATTGAGAATGTTTGTTGATATGTTTTGTTCAAATGAATTGAACACTTGTTGATTATCAATCAATAACACAGATCTATGTATCAATAAATCGTGAATGTAGATCAATGTTAATCGAGCAATGTAACAGTACTCGTTGAATGATGAATCACAGTTTGATTGTTTAATAAATGATTTACACCAAATCATTTATTATAATTCCTTCATTAGCTATTAATTAATCTATGCTAGCCTTGAATCAGAATAATAAACTCTTAAATTGTTATGAACACTCAAAAGCATTTTTACTTGCAATCAATAGATCTAAACACAAGCCGATAGATCTAATGATATAGACAATCAATCAAACAATTCTAACACTAATAGATCAATCGATCTAAATCAATGAACATGTGGCTCTGATACCACTTATGAATCCAAGGATTGGAATAAAGAATTATCAGTATTAGATTGAATTCGAATGATGATCGCGAAATTATCACTATTCGTTGTTCAATTGATTGGCTATAAAATAACAAACACAATATAACATAATAATAAAGAACAAAATAATAAATTGCAATATATGAATGAACACGATTTGATTCAGACATTTCATTAAAAACACTGATTAGTGATTAAAAAGTATCAAATAGTAATTGTTAATAATGATGTTTGGTTGTGGTTTTATTGATGATTTTAGTGTAATTGATGTGGCGGCTGCTAGGGTTTTTTGTGATTAATTGTTTGTATTGATCGATGTATTATTAGGTATTCAACCATATGAAAGTATTAGCCTATACGTTGTATTTATAGGCTCAATAATTTACTGCTAGGGTAACAATAATTCTCTTGGAATTAGTAACTTTCTTATCAAAGTAAGAAAGTTACCCGGAGAAAGTCATGATGTGACATTCTCGGAATAAGTTAAAGTCATGTGTAGAAGTTAACTTTATCACTCAGTTTTTGACTTATTGACTTGATGTACATGGTGAAGTACATGAAAGTTTTGCTTTTCCGTAGAAGTTTCGCCTTCCGTAGGAACATTGCCTTCCATAGGAACATTGCCTTTCGTAGAAGTCTTCACTTCATTGAACTGCAAGTTGTTCATCCGTAAATCTTTGGTCTTCTAACAGCCTTAGCTTCATCAACATAGAAGATTTATTCTATAATAGATCTTTGGATGCACTTTGTGTAAGAAGATTATCTACAAAAGAACATAAATGTTCATCTATAGATGTTTCTTGCACTTAGTCAAATTTCATGAAATTTGACTAAGTAT
>BJCM01002949.1:0-26511 GCA_018326385.1 Flaveria bidentis | reverse complement strand
TACGACTGAACCTTCATTCGTACGATTGGCCTTCAGTCGTGCGATACACACACAGTCGCATACATTCACTCGGTCGCAGGACTCAATCGCACACAACATTCATCCACATTGACTCAATCGCACACATTCATTCGATCGCACGGCTCAGTCGCATGACATCCCCAGTCGCACAACTTAGTTGCCCGAATGACACAGTCGCATAACTCAGTCGCACGGCTCAGTCGCATGAAAGACCCAGTCGCCTGAATTGCAGGTTCGCGACTGCTGAAGGGCAGAGCAGCCTTCGGCTACCCCGAGCACGAGTTTTACACAACAAGGACTTCCAGAATCACACAACAAACACACACAAACAAGAAGCACACGCAGAAAGACACCACATGCACCCACACAACCTCTTGTGTTCGGGTTGACCCGAACACCCGAAACCCTAGAAATGAACAACAGTAAAACGAGCAAGAATCGGACAACCAAGGTCGTCTACCTGCAAGGATGGAGTAGACTATGTTGTAGACGAAGCCTAGACGAAGAAAACGAGACCAAGTGGAGCGTTTTTGGTGCAAAAGTGAAGAAGATAGGTGAAGAAGAAGAAGAAAGTGAAGAAGATGAAGGAAATGGCTGGGAATGGGGTTTTTATACCCATCCTAAGTTTGCAAAATGTCAATTTTAGTCCCTGCACTTAGCCCCCCGAGTTCCTAAAGTTTGTTTTGGTTGATTACGACCTTAAAAATGCTCGTTATATTAGTGTTAAAATGTGTTTAATGATATTTGGTAACTTAAAATGATTTTATTAATGACAATAATATTATTTGAAAACAATATAAATTTAGTGTTAATGACGACAAATTTGTAAAAGTTTTAAGCA
This sequence comes from Flaveria bidentis, assembly GCA_018326385.1. Lineage (NCBI taxonomy): Eukaryota > Viridiplantae > Streptophyta > Magnoliopsida > Asterales > Asteraceae > Flaveria > Flaveria bidentis. The sequence goes on along the minus strand of BJCM01002949.1, from coordinate 25,649 downwards.
TAGCACACGTTCACGAAGGAAGTACAGGCACAAGGGTAATAAAGCAAACATGATTTCTAAAGCAGGAGTTCATGAAGAAGAGGAAGAATAATTAAGAAAGAATTGATGGTTAATTATGTTGTAAGATGGACCTTAAGGTGATGGATGTCACATTACGTGCTCCATTTGGGACTGACCCGTCATGATTAACACCCCAGAACCGATCCAACACCAGCCGAACTAAGGCATGAGGGAGTCACACTAATTCGTCGACTATGGCATAGAAGGTACCTCGGTGTTTCAAATGTCATGGCCTAGGTCATTATGCTCGGGAATGCTTGAATAAACATCTAGCCACCTTTACTAAAGACTCCCTTCCCGTATATGACACCGAGCTAGAACCTAAAACAGAAACAGTGAATGAAATTGTTTATCTCGAAGGAATCATTAATTACACAACGAGTCCTAAATGCAGCCCTATCCTCACTCGTTGACGAAACACGTTGGCTCCGTAATAATATATTTCGGACAAAGTGTACGTCAAAAGGAAAAGTATGCACCATAATCATTGATAGCGGAAGTTGCGAGAATATGGTGGCAACAAGCATGGTGGAGAGGCTAGGTTTAAAGCCAGACGCTCATCCTGATCCTTACCGATTGACGTGGTTAAAAAAGGGAATATGGTTAAAGTTAACCAATGTTGTCTAGTTCAGTTTTCAATAGGAAATCTGTATTCGGATGAGGTATGGTATGAAGTCATTTTGATGGATTCTTTTCATGTATTGTTGGGTCGACCATGGCAATATTATAGAAAAACAACACATGATGGGTTCAAAAATACTTATTCATTCAAAAAAGACGGGTGCAATATCACTTTAGAACCACTCGACACTCGAAAGATCGGGACTGAAGCATTTATTCTCACCAAGTCAGCTTTCCTTAATTTTACAAGACATATAATGCCACCATTCATGTATGCTCTAGTAATCACCGAACAGGATCACCCATTGGAGCAAGCACCGAAGGAAATCCAACCTCTTCTCACTGAGTTCGAGGATGTATTCCTGGATGAAATACCCGTCAGACTACCACTTGTTCGGGAGGTATAAAATTTTATTGACTTTATTCCAGGCTTGGTTATTTCAAATAAACTTGCTTATCGAATGAACCCCAAGGAATTTGAAGAACTATAGAGACAAGTTACAGAACTCTTGAATAAAGGGCTTATTATAGAAAGTATAAGTCCATGCGTAGTACCCGTGTTATAAGTACCAAAACCTGGGGGTGCTTATCGAATGTGTATCGACAGCCGGGTCGTTAACAAAATCACCATCAAATACAGGTTCCATATGCCACGATTTGAATATCTACTCGACTAGTTACATGGGTCATCAGTTTTTTCTAAAATTGATTTATGCAGCGCTTACCACCAAATCAGAATGAGACCCGGGGACGAGTGGAAAACGACATTTAAAGCACGTGATGGACTTTATGAATTGCTGGTTATGCCCTTTGATTTATCTAATGCCCCTGGTACATTTATGAGGTTGATGAATCATGTTTCTAAAGCCCTCATTGGTTGCTGTGTGGTCGTCTATTTTGATGATATCTTGGTGTTCAGTAAGGACAAACAACAACATCTTCACCGTTTCCACCAAGTTTTTTTATATCCTTAGAGATCAGAAGCTATATGCTAATCGCACCAAGTGTCACATTTTATCATAGGAAGTTCTCTTTTTATGGTACCTTATTTCAAAATAGGGGATACACATGGATGAATCAATGGTAGATGCTATTACTACTTGGCCAACTCCAACATCGATTCATGAAGTTTGGAGTTTTCATTGATTAGCTTTTTTTATCGATGTTTCATCCAGAATTTCAGCTCAATTGTGGCCCCCATAACTGACCGTCTTAAAGGAAAATAGTTTGTGTGGACACATGCAACAGCCACGACTTTTGAAGAGCTTAAAAGGCGGGTTACCAACACACCCGTACTTAAACTTCCCAACTTTCAGGCCATTTTCCAAGTCGAATGTGATGCAACAGGATTTGGGATTGGGGGCGTCTTAAGTCAAGATAACATGCCCGTTGCTTTTTTTAGTGAGAAGTTGAATGACACGAAACAGAAGTATAGCACGTACGATAAGGATGTTTATACAATTGTTCGAAGTCTTGAGTATTGGCGTCATTACTTGTTACCGAGTGAATTCATTTTATATTCGGATCATTAAGCCTTACGCTTTATTAATGGCCAACACAAACTCAACCCCCGTCATGCAAAATGGGTCGAGTATTTACAGGAGTATTTTTTTGTAATCAAACATAAAACAGGTTTAGATAACACTGTTGTTGATGCTTTAAGCTGAAGACACAGCCTCCTCACATCCTTACAAATACAAGTAGATGAATTTGAAGTGAAATAATTGTTGTGCAGCCCCTACTCTCGGTTACTCGATGCAGGAGGAATTTTTATTCAAAGGCAACAAGATTTGTGTCCCGAGGTGTTTATTATGGGACTCTATCATTTTAGAAAGTCACCAAGGCGGGTTGGCGGGACATTTTGGAAGAGACAAAACTCTGAAATTTGTGTAGGAATGGTTTTATTGGCCAAAAATGGCAGCGGACGTTGCCTGTATTATTGATCGATGTCGAGTTTGTCATATCGCTAAAACTCATCACTCGAATGCGGGTCTTTATACACCTTTGCCTTTCCGGACAGGCCTTGGGAGGACGTTAGTCTGGACTTCGTTGTGGGCCTTCCCTGTATTCAACGACAGAAAGATTCGATCATGGTCGTAGTGGATCGTTTCTAAAAAATGGCACATTTTGTTCCATGTGCTAAGACTTATGATGCAAGTCAGGTTGCCCGCCCCTACTTTGCTAAAATTGTTAAACTACATGGGTTCCTGAATCATTGACCTCAGATCGGGATGTAAAGTTTGTGGGACATTTCTGGAGAACTTTGTGGAAGCGACTTAGTTCTCGTTTCCATTTCAGTAGTGCACATCACCCTTAGAGTGACGGTTAAATCGAAGTTACAAATTGGAGCCTTGGAAATCTCCTTCGAAGTATTGTTGGTAATCACCCTCGACAGTGGGATTTGGTACTTCTCCAAGCTAAATTTGCTTATAACAAGTCATCACATAAGTCTACATGCATGAGTCCTTTCTTGGTGATTTATGGTCGTAACCCTTTCACCCCATTAGACCTTACCCCTTTACCAACTACAGAGCAATTTTAGCGTTGATGGAGAAGAAAGATAAATCCAAATCAAACGTATACATGAACAAGTCTGCGACCAAATTGAGAAAAACAACATCGTTTATCAAAGACGCGTGAATGCGCATCGAAAGCGAGTAGTATTTAATGAAGGTGACCTCGTGTGGATACATCTAAGTAAAGATTGTTTTCCCGGGAGACGTTTTTGGGAAACTTAACCCCCGTGCCAATGGTCCGTTTCGGATCCTAGAGCGCATAAATGATAATGCATACAAAATTGATTTACCAGGTCACTACAAAGTCTCAGTTACATTCAACATTGCTGGTCTTACTCTTTTTGTGCCTGAAGATGATGATCCGTTTGACTCGAGGACGAGTCATCTTGAAAAGGGGGAGAATGATGTAGACAGGCCGAGTTAAGGCCCATCAGAGGCGGGCTAGGCTTAAAGAACAGGTTGGAGCCCAGGTGGTGAGCAAGACAAACCTGTGAGGAGGTCGAATACATTTGGGGTGTTTTAAGTTATCTATTATTTAGAAATTATTTAGTTTAATTGTTTCCTACTTTAATTTGATTATTTCCTAGTTTATAGGATTTGCCTTTCTTTATAATCTGAAGCAGAGATTGTTTTGGGGACTAAAGTTTTATAAAATTTATGCATATTATGTTTTCTTCTACTTGTTCCCTTTGATCTGACTTGAATTTGCATCGGTTTCTCTTAAACTTTAAATTGTTTTTTAGTATTCATATTGTTATTAATATATTTGATAACTATACATATCAGTCTAACAGTTAGACACTTAGACCACATATATTGATAATGTATTATATTTTAGACCAAATAAATTGATATTGTGTTATCATTTTATCATACAATATGTTGATACTTGATAATGGGTATTCATGACGTGTAGATATCATAAAATCTGATTATATTATATTTGAAATTTATTTGAACTTTGTACTCAAATGATTAGATCGTTTGAAGTTCACCAATCTTAATAAGAGCAGGAGTTACAACAGAATCCTGCAGCAACGTGCGGGGTTAATATTTAGTTAATGTTTATTGATATTCTTTACTTTTCTTTTGTATTCATAAATTTTTATTATTAAATATATAATACATTATTTATTTAACATGTGTAATGCATGATATTTAGCCTAGTTTTCTAAATATAATCTTCTTGTTGCATCTCATGTAGGTTGAGTGCTATAGTAAATATGACATAGTTAAAACTAATGTTTTCACACCAACAAATGTTGCTAGATTCACATTACATAATCTAGATGTTGCTCTTAGAACATTCAAATTTTGTTCCCCATATATATGTGAGTGAGTGTTCTATAATATATGTGAAATAGTTAGAAAATTTATGAGGATTGTACAATGTATCTCTAAATATAATGAAACACGGTACAACTCTCGAAATTTGTTTAATATTTTTAAAAGTGTTTATGAGTGTATAAGAAAGAAAACTTAAAGACAAATGTATGAAAAATAGTATATAGTTAACAAGAGTAAAAAGATAGTAATATTTAATGTAATAATAAAAATAGGGTGAAAGATTACTCGAGAAAATTGTTGAAACAAAAACCAGAAAATATCATTGGCCTAAAAGTGTATACTAAGAAACACTCAAGGGACTATTTCTGTAATTCACTCAAGAAACAAAACACCCCTCAAAACCCTAACCCCATTCAATATTACCACACAATCGTCTTCCCAAACCACCATTTTTCTCCTTCGATTCACAGGCATCATCATCATCAAACAACTCAACAATGGTGAAGAATAAGGAGAAATCCGTTAACGTATCAGGAAAACCGAAGCACTCTCTCGACGTCAACAGAAATGGCGGCAACAAGAACAAAAGCGGCGGCAGCGGCCGCTCCGCCGCCACCGTTCGCCGCCTCAAGATGTACAACACGAGGCCGAAGCGTGACGCCAAAGGAACGATTCTGAAGCATGATTTGCAGTCGAAGGAGCTTCCGAGTACTCGTATTCAACCTGATCGACGATGGTTCGGTATGTGATGTTTTCGTTTGTTAATTGTGATCATATTGTAGAGTTGTTGTAGGTGGTGTTGTATATATAATATGTTGTAATGTTAGTAGTTAGTTGTATTGCTTACCTGTAACTAGGGCTGTTGTAGAGATGACCTGAGCCGTTGTAAACGAGCCGAATTGAGCTGGCTTGTTTTGTAAATGATCCGACCTCGGCTTGGTTTATATATAAATGATCTGAATGGGCGTTCACCGGCTGATTTCAAGTGAGGTTCAAGCTACGGGTTATTTGAAAATCTAGCAAGGGAGCTTTGTGTTAAAAAACGAGAAGCGCATCGAGGCAACAAGGCCTAAAACCGAAGCGCAAAAACGGAGGGCTATTTCATCGAGGCAACAAGGCCTAAAACCGAAGCTCTAAAACCGAAGCGCAAAAACGGAGGGCTATTTGTACCCGAAACTCTAAGCGTTTATAATTTTTTTAATATAATCCTATAGGTTTTTAGCATTCCACTCAAAATATAGCTATAAATAATGTTTATATATGCTTTGATGTATAAATTACATATATTTATAACCTTTTTAGCAACATATATAGCACTTTAAATTAAAAAAAACCCCGCGTACAAGAAGCGCGCACCTTAGAGGGATTTTCCTTAAAATCGTGCTTTTCTTGCGCTTCTTGTACAGCATGCGCCTTGTGTTACAGAAAGCCTCAACCCTCACCTCAAAATCTGCCTTGCGCTTAGACATGCCTAAGGCGTGCTTTTTAAACTAAGCTAGGGAGTGGCATGTGTTATTGGGGATTTTGGTTGCATATAGGGTATAAACTAAAATTTTATATGATTATTGTTATTATAAAATGGCGAGTGGACTAACCAAAATTGATTACACATAAACAATACGAGCAAAAATTGATTAGGCTTGAGTTTAAACGAATTGAGCTGAGCTAACTCTGTTTGTAAACGGGCTGCTTTTGAGCAAGTTTTTCTGAATTATTTTTCTGGGCGAGCTTCGAGCTATTTGAACAGTCTTACCCGTTAATATATACATGTGTAGGTAAGCGTTTAAGTCATGTACCTTCACATAACCTAAACTTTTGTAGGTAAACATCTATACATTCTAAAAATGTAGGAACACATTAGTTTGATGGACTGATGTTTTTTTTACTATATATAGCATACACACTTGTATCTTACATGTACAAAATATGAATCATTGATAAAAAAATAGTTAAGTGATTTAGGTTTGATCTTTATGTTCTCGTAATAAGTTAACGTTTGTAATAAGCTAATTTGTGCTAATATTTTCTGTTTTTGAAAAAAACACTAATTTGCTTTAACTCAACACTGTAGGTAACACTAGGGTTGTAAATCAGAAGGAGCTTGAGTTCTTTCGTGAAGAGCTGCAAACTCGAATGTCGAGTAATTATAATGTTATTCTGAAGGAGAGAAAGCTGCCTATGTCACTATTGAATGATCATCAAAAGGTAAACCATCATCAAAAGAGAATGGAGGTTTGATTGTTTGAAATTGTATTGCATTCTAGGAGGTGATTTATGCATACCCTTCTAATTTTGGTTTTTTTTACTTTTGAAGCAAGCAAGAGTTCATCTTCTTGATACAGAGTCATTTTCTGATGCATTTGGACCAAAGGGGAAGAGAAAGCGCCCTAGATTGATGGTGTCTGATTATGAGTCGTTAGTCAAGAGGGCTGATGGTTCTCAAAGTAATCAATCTTGTCTAGCTTTGAGATTTCATTTGTCACTAGAAGAGATATGGAAACTATAATTTGTTTATATAATCTGGTATTAGCGCTTTGTAGATTTATCTAGTGAATTGTTAAATGATTAGAACTTCAACTTTGTAGATGCATTTGAAGAAAAATGTGGTGGTATTGATCCGACGGATGAAAATGTAGATGGATTTAGGGATCTTGTTCGCCACACAATGTTTGAAAAGGGTCAAAGTAAACGTATATGGGGTGAGCTTTACAAAGTCATCGATTCCTCTGATGTTGTTATCCAGGTTAGTGGTGTGCTAAATGATTTCTTGATTGAAAAGAATGTTTATGTAATCATCTTTTGTTGTCATGCACATATTTCATGTGTAGGCTTAAATAGCTATACATTGTGCTATCTTTTTGTAACCTTATCAGTTTTTTTTGTTTTGGGAGGATTGAATTAATCGAGTGGTACTTATGCTATGATTTATAGGTACTGGATGCTAGGGACCCCCAAGGCACTAGATGCTATCACCTTGAGAAGCATTTAAAAGAGCATTGCAAACACAAGCACATGATTTTATTGTTAAACAAGGTAACCATGATCTACTTTTGTAAATTATGATTTTTTTACATATCCCTTGAATTATAAATGATCATTGACTTTTGCTGCTTGCATTTGTGCAGTGTGATTTGACCCCACCATGGGTCACAAAAGGATGGCTGAGAGTGCTATCTAGGGAATATCCTACCCTGGCATTTCATGCAAGCATTAACAAGTCTTATGGAAAGGTACAACCCTCTGCATTATGATTAATGTGGAGTATCTGCAAACAGCTGAAAGTGAAATACTTTTTATACACTGTTTTAATCATCATGGACAAGAATGCTAATGTGATCTTTGATATTATTCGTCATTTATGCTTATGATTTGTTTGCAATTGTAGCCTTCGCATGATAATAATTTGTTCTGTTGCTTTTAGAATTCTCTTCTGTCGGTGTTGCGACAATTTTCACGCTTAAAAAGTGACAAGCAAGCAATATCAGTTGGATTCGTCGGGTATCCTAATGTTGGCAAGTCATCAGTGATTAACACACTGCGTACAAAGAATGTAAGTTCTTTACTTTTTGGTGTATAGGGTTCAAATGTGGTGTCTTTCTAGTACGTTTGCATCTTTTCACAATATTTGATGCTTTTGTTGTTATTACGGGTCTTGAAATAACTATATCATGAATTTGTAAGTTGTAACTATACTTCTTGCCTAACATTTTTTTGTTTTCTTTTGTGAAGGTCTGTAAAGTTGCTCCAATTCCTGGGGAAACTAAAGTTTGGCAGTACATAACACTTACTAAGAAGATATTCTTGATTGATTGCCCTGGTGTTGTTTATGGCAGCAGTGATACAGAAACTGATATTGTTTTAAAGGGCGTGGTATGTATAACTATTGTTCATCTCTTTGTATCTTTTAATATTTCTCTTAGGAGTCTGTTTCTAGACTTTTTACTTTTGGTCAGTTTACTTTCACATCCTTTTTTACTGTTTCAGTTTTTTGTGGACATTTGTTTTCAATTAACTGTAAAATAATTTTATTATACGCAGGTGCGAGTCACAAATTTGCATGATGCTACAGAGCACATTGGTGAAGTCTTGAAACGTGTCAAGAAAGAACACCTTGAGAGGGCATACAAGATAAAAGAGTGGTATGTTATATTCATCGCTGAACCTTAAAGAAAGATTACATGAATAGAAAATAGGAATTCAAATGTAATCTTTAAATTGTATCACTCTATTCTATCATCATGATATCATAACCTTTGGTTGCAAGATCTGTCAGAAGTTATATCATCCTTTTATCCTCATCTTTCAAAAGATGCACATTGCGTATGCTCTTTTAGTTTTAGTTTTAGTACTAGACCTATGCAAATTTGTGATGTTCGAAGAGCTGAAAAGTAGCGTGTAGGGTTGCCAATTTACTGTTTAAGAATCTATAGATCTAAAGTACATGATGCTGTCTTTAGTGTCAGTGATGGAGGTTTTCACATGCAATATGTGGCATTTCATTTCTTTCGCATGCTATTTTCAGCTGTAAGTGCAAATCATAATTTGACTTTATTTGCATGTCTATTACAGGGAAGATGAGAATGACTTTCTTGTTCAGTTATGCAAGTTATCAGGCAAACTTCTACGGGTAAATTTTCAATTCAAGTTTCACCCTTCAGCCAAAGGATATTAACGCCGTTTGGTTTTCACAGTTTTTGATTGCATGGGCTATATTTTATTCCATTTTTTAATGTTTGGTAAAATGAGAAAATAGTAAGATTGAAAACAAAATGGTACAATGCCGGTTGACCCATTTACTTGTGAATGGGACGGTTTGGGATTATGTTTTATCTTTAACCTGTCAAACATATTACGTGAAAATTTTAGCTAAAAAGAAAACGGTTCAATGGGTCGGAAGTTCTCAAAGATGTGGTTTTACAGGGCGGTGAACCGGATCTGATGACCGCAGCAAAGATGGTGTTACATGATTGGCAGCGGGGCAAAATACCTTTCTTTGTTCCACCCCCGAAGCAAGATGACGTGGCAAACGAACCTGAACTTGAAGGCACTAGTGTCGCAGAGAAAGACACCGTGGTGGTGGATGAGAACAAGGAATTGGCAGCAAAAAGAAGCATAGATAATATTGTTTCATCACAGCAGCTGAAAGATGTTCCTGTTCAAGAGGATCTCTTCACTGAGAATGAGTTAAAGGGGGAGGCAAATGAAGAAGTAGAAGAGTAATCATAGATTTTGTTTAGTTTTTATTAATTTTGACGACATGATAAGATATTACATGCGTTTTGTTTTAATTTTAAGAGTTTAAACTTCATTTTTGAAAAGGTAAGCTACATCTTGTCATTAACATAATTCAACTACTGATATAAATATGTTAATATATTTGTACGAATGTTAACTGTCACTTGGTTACTTTTGTAAAAATGTCAAACCAGTTTAGTGGTCGGTTTACATAATACAATGACTGGTATAAACCTCTAAGACCTTGCCAAAAGCTTTGTTATAGTGTGGAATTACGGGGTATGTTTGTTTATAATTTTGAACTATAAGATCATACTCAGCCTGCCTGAAAGGCGAAAACACAAAATTCTTGATTAAAAGAATCACAATTTCTTGATAACTATCAAACTAAAACTAGACGTTAGATAAAAAGAGTGAACAGAGTGATCACATATGAACCAACTGTAAATCACACATGCACGACGTGCTTAAGTATATTCACATGTGGTTGCTTAAATCCATCGATATGATGTTGAATTCAAAAGCAAAATCCTTATTACATGTTATGAATTATCAATCATAAGATGCAAGATCATTCATAGTACATGCATATATAAATGAACACTGTTTATTTAGTATAAATAACTGTTAAGGAAGACCTTATATGTATCTAAAATTCTGTTATATGGTGAACAGTTTGATTGGTTTTTAGAGCTAAGATTTAGGAACTAGATAGTGTCTGGGGTGATGACATTAGACCACTCTTGTTCATTCACGGGTACCACCTCGACCTCATTCGCATGGGGACTTACATCACTCTCATGTTCAAGTGAGTTTTGTTCATTGACTCGAGGACCAGTGCCCGGGGATGCTTCGTGTTGTGGAGGAAAGAACGGTTCAGGCTGTGGAGGATAGTTCGGGTCTACTTGAGAAGGGAAGCCTGAGTTACATCCAGGATGAACGCACCCGGGGTTATAAGGAGGGTATGACGTTGGGGCACAGTCGGGGGTAACACACCCGGGGTTAGGCTGAGGTGGATAAACCTGTGCAGGACATGGAGCAGACGTCGGTTGACATTCAGGGGTGACACACCCAGGGTTAGGCTGAGGTGGATAATACTGTCCATTACATGGACCAGAGGCCGGTTGACAGTCGGGGTTTGGCTGAGGTGGATAATATTGTCCATTACATGGACCGGAGGCCGGTTGACAGTCAGGGTTTGGCTGAGGTGGATAATATTGTCCATTACATGGACCGGAGGCCGGTTGACAATCAGGGTAAGGCGCAGGTGCATAAGGAGGGTAGGATGGTGCGTAACGAGGAGGATATCCGCAATTAGGTTGGGGAATGTAGCCACCCGAATGACAGTTAGGATGACAGTTGGGAATCATGTATCGCGGTCCACGACAAGCGACTTGATCAGCATCACCTAGGCCTGCAGGTGATGCAGATGCAGGTGCAACTGCTAAGGGTTCATTGTTACTTTCTTCAACCGGTTCAGGACTCGACAGACCTCGAGGTGGCAAAGGTTCATTTACAGCAAGGTTGGACTCTTCACTAAGTTGTCTTTTGGATTGGGATAACGCGAATTCGTCTGAGGCAACCATGCGTGCTGACACTGACCGTGAGCCATGGCTAAGACATAGAACCAAGACCAAGAATCCTAACCAAATGCCGTTCGGTGCAGCCATTTTCACTTGCATTTTGCAATGCAAGATCAAAGCTTTATAACACAGTTAAGGTGTGAATGACTCTCAAGACACATGACATGCATTCGTGTTGTTTCTGATAATCAGCCATAAATACTCATCATGCATTTTGTATGTTTATATGAAACTACCCAACTCATCCATATCGCATTGCAACACTTGGATCACATCATATATACAAGATCTCTATTTTTTCTCATGAGAACCGAACAAATTGTGAGGGAGTTTTGGTTGATATAGTACAGTTTTTGGTATCGTATCTGCATACAAGGTGTTTTGGTTAATATTAAATGTTTTTTTTACTTTATATTAGACTAAATTGATATAACAAACCAGTAAAATCTCAGTCAAAGAAAAAAGCTATTGATAGAGTCGAATTAAATTGATACACGATGTCCTGTTTAGTTGTGGTTACATTATGACCTCCATAAGTATGCTGACTTAAGGTTTGATACATTAGGTTTCAAGTGATAAGTTACCCGTAAACAACCATCATTAATTATCTAAAAGCCATTGATACGTGATTGCAATGCTTCGGCAGCATAGCTTTAGACGGGCCTATTCACATAGGAAGAACGTGATCTAATCGTCTTTGGATAGCAGTGTTGATTGTGGATCGACTATAAGACTAGCCTTTGATGAAATTTTGTCATCGCTCACGTCTGTTTATCACCAAATACTCACGTTATACACATGCATATATTACATATTCACGTTTATACGTCTATCACACTTGCTAATCATTGGTCCTCATACTATTAATTCGTTTTAAGCCACATTGATACATATATTTATCTATCAAATTTGCATCTCTGGAGTTGTAATGAGTCCATCCATCGATTATTTCTATCTCATTTAATTGTATAAACACCTCTTTATGAGTACTTATTCAATATCTTAGAGTGTTTAACAATTAACAAGTTCAAATATTATATATGAAAAAGTTATCACTATGTTTCAATATCAAACATCTCGGGTTTTGGGACTCAAACGCCTCAAAGTACCTCACGCTTTTTTAAATCAATCAATCACGCCACATTCATCAACAAAACCAAACTCGTTTGCATCCCTACGCCTCTTTCTTTTAGTCCCTCTCATCCACTAGTAAAAACCATTTTGCGGTCTAGATACACAAACATAACAAGGCTATATAATAGGATCAATCAAAACACTAAACTGAAGTCAAAATGCCGGGTCAACATCATAGATATGACCAATTACGTACAACGGCTCATGTTCATCATCCCTACCACCAATGACCAACAAGGGGTTGACATAGTGCTTCAAATATTTGTGTAACAGAAGCTATAAAATTAGTGAAAAGATAATAAATTGAACTTTTGCCATGAAATGAAATTTGATATCATTTTGAAGAGTAAGATTCAATAGCACTTCAGCAAATACAATAGAATTCAACTATACGGGAAATCATTGGAGCTTGAAGTATCCATACCTGTGATATCGTGTAGACATCACAAACCGAATAATAGAACTAAGAACCAATCTAGTGTATTCATGTATGAATATACATAGTACCTCTACAAGAACTTCTCTATGGAGGTACAGAGTGTTGATTTGGGAACTGCACCAATAACCGCGTCTTTCTTCTCTCCATCTTTGAATATGATGACAGTGGGGATGCTTCTGATCCCATATTTGCTTGCAATTGAAGGATTTTCGTCAGTATTCACCTTGTAACAAGTGAGTTTCCCTGTGTACTCCTTTGCAAGTTCATCGATGATGGGGTGGATCATGCGACAAGGCCCGCACCATGGGGCCCAGAATTCAACCATTACAGGGAGATCAGACTCCAGGACAAGTGATTCCCATGTTGCATCAGTGACAGGAAGGACTGCAATTTTGGAGGTAGCAAAGCTAACTTTAAACAAGAATGTACAACTCAAAAGAGCAACTCGGGAGTTAGAAAGATTAATAACTATTAATTGAGAAACTGTTCCCCTAAAACCAATCTTAAAAACTTATTAGCTCCAAGACATCATATCGATTTGGCAAATCATAAATGTCTATGACTTCGTTTATGCTTCAGTTTTAACAAGTGCTCTCCATGAGGCTCGATAAATAAGTTTTTAAGATTGGTTTAGGGGTTTAAGTTTCTTTCTATCTTTTCCCCCTTGGGAACCGAAATACAAGTGTAAGTAGCGACGGAAATCATTTCTGAAGTCAGGTTTATTAGTTCAAGAACCTAAAAGATTAAAGATATATGACAAGGTGAACAATGCTAGATCTAATCAAATTACATATATATTCGCAAATATGCATATTATACTTCATATCTAAGTTCCTCTGTAATGTTTTGAATTTTATAGTAAAGTATCATCATATCTTACCACTATGCATGGGCAACAACACAAATGGACAATGGAAGCTCCCCACTAATTAACTTCACATGTGCAAAAATTCATTTTGGCTACTTATATTATTTTTAACCCTCCAAGAGCTAAACTTTGACTTTGTTATCAAGCAAATCGTTTTCAACTTTCATTAGGTCCTATGTAGTCAAAAGCGCTCGCCTAAGCGCCCAGGAGAAGGGAGGCACAACTATACTGCATGCATCCATCAAGGCACTCACGCAAAACTTGTCTGAGACGTCTAAAACTGGCCTGATATATCTAATAATGGTGTCGAATATGTCTAAACTCTAAACTAGCGTAAACCTGCCTACAACACGTCTAAACCCCCTGGCCTGCTTGCCTAGCCTCAAGGCTCAAGGCTCCCCCTTTGTGCGGAGTGTGCCTAACTGCTTCGACTACCCATATTTCATATAGAATCTGATTATCTTCAGATTCTATATTATGATTCTTGCTCTAATATTTAAATCAAAACATACATATCAATTTTGCCTTTCAAAGTAGTAGATTTCACACCAATTCGGCAAAAACACAACTCAATATACTCACAATCTCCTACAAGTCTACAACAATCACAATATCTTCAGCTACACGAATATATAACTAACACAAATTTTCATCCCGATTCAAACACTAATACACTTCACAACTTCAAAATCACTACACAAACTTACAATCATCCACTAATAACAAATCTAACAACCACCTGCAACGAAATTAGGTCAATAACTCAATACCACAATGCAAAACGATCAAACACCATTAATCAGTAAACAATTCTCACCTTGAACAGCTTCCTGAGCCTGACACACAACACGTGCTCCTCTCCGCCCTAATTTAGACCTCAAACTCACCGATCCAGAATATTCCGGCGACCGGAGTTTCAAACCTCTAGGTTCCGGCAACGTCACGAAGCTCCGGCAAGATACGATCGGAGACACCGGTGCCGCCGGTAAGCCGGAGGCACGGGGAACCGTAAGAGTTTCAACTACACGCGCCATCGGAACCACCGTGTGTGTGTGTGTGTGTGAGTGTGTGTGTGTGTGTGAGTGTGTGTGTGTGTGGTGGTTTTGAGTTTCTGTTGAAGAATAGTTAGGTGATTGGTGGAATGTATGGGGGTGTGGTGTCACGTGCCTTGCACGTGGTTTATCTTTTTGTTGGATTGGATTGTATATGTTTGGGCCTTGATATTGTTGGACCCACTATGGATATTGCTTATGTAGTTATGTGTTAAGAGTGTAACAAATAACAACCACCACATATAAAGATGAAAGATACCTTGTAAAGTAGTGGATAGTGAGGAGTGACCCTTGTTGAATATAGACATAAGGGATAGGTCTTTATTTGAAGCCACAAGATTGAGATAACCTTAGGACAAACACTCGAGTTTTGGTCGACGACGTATGTAGACGAGATGAGTGTTTTCTACCGTGTTGGGAATTGATATGGGGTTTTAAATTGTGTAAATGAAGGTAAATATAATATTATGTACAAACCAGTCTGAAACTATGTAAGGTTGGTTACTATAGTCACATGTGTAACGTGTTGATTGCTAGATTAGTAATAAATATGGTAAGAGAAAAACTAAAAAATTGTAAATTCTTTTAAAACCTAGTCGAGTTTAATGGCAACTTACATAATAGAAATTTTAAACTTTCAAACTTGCAAGGCTCATTTTCTTGAGTTTGGGTCCGACATTAACGGCTCTACTTGCTGTACTATGGGGCTAAAACGCACTAACGTCTCTATTAATGCCGAAACATGAAAATATCTTTTGAATCAAATTATTTTCCCTTTGATCCATGTTCTCTTCGAATGGGGGCACGAAGTGCTCTAGATCCTCTACTCCTATGTGTTTAAATGCTACTACAAGTGTCTGCATGTATTTTTCTGCTTCTTTCTTGAGTTTTAGTGAACGACCAGTCTTATTTCGTACGTCAATGCCATACTTGAATCCCATGCCTTTCTTATGATAAGCTTTACATGTTGTCAGAATACCACTTGCATGATCATGAAAATGACCAATCACTAGATCTTCAAAATGCTGCATTAAAAAATCAAATTATTAAACACATATAAGCCCTTATCACAAACCATTGTGTGTTTATAATGTACAATTCAGCTTCAAAAGAACCTGTTCATTATGGTGTCTAGATTTACACAAAGCAATCTAGTGGCAGAACATAGCTTCTAACCTTATTATGCACTACCGTCGATGAAAAGTTTACGAGTGTGCATTACTAGAGGGTCGGGACCAATTTTGAATATAGAACTACAAGAACCACATAAATATTCTACATGTTATTTTAACCGGTCGTGTAATCACAATACCTTCTATTTTCCTCTCTCCCACGCATATGAGATTCTCACGGTCATTTACTTAAAACCGGTCAAATAATGGTTTAAGTTAGAAAAAAAAGATTTTTATTTGCTTTGGTTGCCCCAAAACACTTAATGCCTATTTTTCTAAAAAGAAATAATTATGCGTAAAGACATAATTATTATGTCTTTACAACGATGATAACCTTGGTATTTGTATAAAACAATTTAGGAGGTTGTATGCGTTATAATAAATTTCTGATGACTTAAACATGTACCTTTTTTGCTAATATTAAATAAAGCATAATTCGAGTTAATCCATTCATGTTAAAAACGATAGCATCTTTTATGTAACCATTGTAATCATACCTTGGGTGGTTTCTTCATGGTGTAAACCATAGTTTTCAGAGAGTAAACTAGAGTTTGTTGATTATATTGCAGTGATTGTTCTTCTCCAGAAACAGATCCTCTTAAATATTCATATCCAGGTTCATTGTAAAAGGGTTTTGCATTCAAAACCATACCCTGTATAGAGACCAAAACTTGAAGCATAGTCGAAATGGCGGGCGTCCACTTCTCCTCCTTAGTACCGCGCCAGGTGTTTAGAACGCTCAAGCAAACACGACCATTGCAATAGAGATTTGGGTTGATTCGTAAGCCGCCCGAGTGATAATATACTTCCTGAAACAAACCATTAAAATTATGTTATCATTATGGATTATGCAAGATAAAAAACTAACATACTTTCTTAGTTTACACGAAAAACATTAATCCCCTCAATTTTATAATATTTGTGAGAAACACACGCTTGTGAAAAAATTGATATAGTAAGTTGTTACACGTTAAGTGAATCAAAAGTTAATGAAGTGGCGTTCTAAACGCGCATAAATACTACAATGTTAATCTTTAAACATATAAGACGATATAAACTAGTATATAGAACACTTAAATTTGATGAGGTAGTGTTTCAAGTAAACAAAAGAGTGTACATGACATCCACATAAGCAAAAGGTTTACCTACATATATAGCATCAACTTAAATTGTAGAAATCATGAACAGGTGCATTTTAAAAATTTTAACGAGTTTAACATGTTAAAATTAGATTAAGACGTTAAAGTATGCTGGTTTTTTATTATATCAACCATAGATAAAGAATAGAATCGTAAAAATTAACAAGAGAAAACATACCGGAGGATCTCTAGGGTAGTGTTTAGGGAAGCACACATCAAAGAAGAAAAGACCATCACAATACGGAGTCCCTTCTACTCCTACTATCACAGCTCTTAAGAGATCCATTCTCCCTTCATAAACCCTAACAAATATCTTATCTGCAACCAAACAACAAATATAAACCAACGTAAACGATACTGACTTCTGGTAACAGGTTCTCACAGTTAAAAAAGAAAAAAAAAACTAGCAAAACGGACCAGGTAAGTCCCGCACAAGAATACTCCATTCTTCTTGAATCTTTTTAGCCCATTCTCTTGATGGCTGCAAATTTTATAGCAAAAACATCAGAAATAATTAAAAGATGGATGAAAGATTGACCATAATTTACTACAAATTTTAAATTAAAACAACACTTTCCTGCCAGTTTGATGATTTTGATTTTGAATAGTAATGATCTGAATAGTCCTCAACAATATCAAACTTCCTGAAGTTCATATACTTCCTCTTAACATCCTCTGAATCTAGTGCTATGATGTCCTAAACAGTACCAAAAGATCAACATTGTTAGTTGAAATTTGACAACAAGCTTCATTAACATATATTCACACCCACAAAAGAATAAACACATGATATCATCTTTCACATCTTTTGTGTATTTTGATTACAGAAGCCAATACTTTCCACAACTATATTACTATATGCAAAATAGTTGAAACAACTTTAACTGTATTGACACCTTAGTTAAATCCTACTTCTAACTAAGTTTTAAATTTTCATATGTGATAAATGAATTAGGCCCATTAAGTTAGAAACTTTTATATGGTAGGCCCGAAACTAGACATGGCAAAAAAACAGGTTCAGCCAAAAAAACCGAAACTGGTTTAAAAAAAAACCAGGTTGGCCCAAATCGGTCCCAAACCGACCCGAACTACCGGTTTGCTAGCCCTGCACTCAAAACCGGTTTAAAAGTTAAAAACCAGTTAAACCGGTAAGAAAAAGCGGTTTGTTAAAAACACCGGTTTTAAACCGGTCCGAATCGGTTTGGCAGGTTTGAGTATTCGGTGAGCCGAACCGGTTTGAAGAAAAACCGATTTGACCCCTTCACAAAAAAATAAAAAAACGGTTCTGTTTTGAACCTGAACCAATTTGAGTAAAAAAAACCAATTCGTACACCTCTGCCCGAAACACAAGGCATGGAGGTTCAAATCAATAGAGTGTAGGTGATGCAATGTAATCAACAATCAAGTGTGTTAAAATTGTTGGAATCAAACCTAATAAAATACTTTTAACTTTTTTAATTTTTCACATTTAATATGGTTAATTGGGTTAAAGAGACCGCTTTAATATATGTTCTTGGGTTTTAAAACGTTTATTAATTTATTAGACATTTGTAGAACATATAATTAATAACAATATTTATAATTTTCTTTAAATATGTTAAACAACACCCAGAACCTAAATGACAAAAAAACAGGTCGCTTGATAATTTAAGCCCTATGCGGTTGCCCACCCAACAAACCTTAGGCCGGCCATGCTTCTACCATTGACAGAAGATACGTTGGATTTATATCCGACCTCAAATATCATATACATGTTTTGAGCCAATTAATGAATGTTAATTACTCGAGAACACAATACTCAATCGTGCGTGGATGAGAATAGTATGATAACAAGTCCCACACGCGAAAGTAAAAAACAAAAACCTAAGCTTGTCGTACGTGTTTCAAATCTTGCAAAGTGCATGTGTGATAACAAATCAAGAACCCGACATTGAACGTGTATATTCTTACCTCGATTTGTTTACCCTGCATTGTATTCTTGTGTTCTGGCGATCAACAACAACGCAACAAATTAATTAAACATGGTTACAACTTAAAAATCAAACTAAATTAAATTATCTTATAATTAACACTAGGAGATTATGATCATACCTCGTCTCGCACTCTTGAATCGTTGCGTTATGTTGGTCTTTTAGGGTTTAATTGACTTCAAGAAACAGATGATGAATCTTTAAACATATATCGAGTTTTTATCAATCTTCACCGGGGATTTCGGGGTGATAACACCGACGAATCACAACGAAATCATTGATTCATATTATCGTAAGTCTTATTTCCAATACAGGACCCTTTTAGATCTTACTTTTCTTTATTAACCCTTAAACCTTTTTTTTTTGGTTAGTTTAATCTTTAGGTTACACATTATTATTGTTAGCAAATTCGCATGTGTGTGATGTAATATGAAAATGTCTCTTGTAGTAAATTAAAGAGAGTTTTAATAATTCAAATTATGACGTAGTCGTCGATGGTCATTTGTAGTAAAAGTTTGATTAATTGCCTCTCAGTTTTACATTTTTTGTTAAAGTCATTCTAGTTGCATAATTATCGTTGATTCAGATGCATTTTTTTCTATTTTGTTCATAAATATCATGGTGAGTGAAGTTGAGTAAACATTAAGGGTATATATTTGATAATTATGCTACTAAGATTTCAAATGAAAGCAAAAGTTAATTTTAAGAGAGTTGTCAAATTGTTAATACAGAGTATTATTTGGCCATTGGTAATAGTTTAGGTAATTAAAATTCAAGTTGATTAAAAAAATCACTTAGCTTAAAATTTTGTATTTAGCTATGAAATCAGTTTTCAAATTAAATGCTTATAGCCTAGCAGAATCAAGGTGTTTAATAAATATGTTTCTAACTTAAATATTATAAAGAATTTTAATCTTATGATAAACAAATGCATAGTTTAATAGTAAGATTACTAAGTGTGCGTGTTCGTCATTAAAAGAGAACTATAAAAGAAGTTTTAATTTTAATACATAAGCTTTGCTAACAAGTAAAAACTAATCACATATAATGAAAAATTAATCTACTTAGTAATCACTTCCATATATGTATATTAATTTGGAATGTAAACCATATGTAACTATCACATATTTATTTACATAGATGATATAAATGTTTTTTTTTTCAGTATAACTACATAATATAAGGTAATGCATTCTTCTATTATCTTAGCACACGAGTAACACCTTTCAAGTTTTCTCAATACGGATTGTAGTGTTCATTGCGATCAATGACGGAGCTTAACCAACTTTGTAGGGGGGCGAAACGATTTTTTTTCAGGGGGGGCGAACTCGATATTTATATAAAAATTTACACTATCGGGCCAAAATATTATACTATCGGGCTAAAATTTAAAACTACGGACAAAAAAATAAGAGGGGCGGCGGCCACCCTCGGCCCCTTAATAGCTTCGCCCCTGATTGCGATCATCATGGAACAAACGGAACAAACGATAAACACTCGTTGAAAAACTATAAATTCAAAAATAAAAAAAGTACATGTATATAATTATAAGATACATGTAAATTTAAACTAAATTATATATATTCCTAATAATATCTAAAATATATTATTTGATACCAGGAATTTATCATAAATTTGTAACAAGGAAAGAAATAAAATAAAATAAGATTACGATTTGAGGATAAATATTAATAATTATAAAAGAAAACTAGGTTTTATCCTGGGCGCGTTGCACTTGGAGAATTCATACACAATTCCAAATACGAAAACATGAATACCAAAATACATTGAAATAGTGGTCATTCTAATGTAAAACCCCTTCCCTCAGGTGCCTATTTGGCTATGAAAAAAACGCGTCGTAAGAACTCTCACTCCGCTATGAAATCCTAACATGCTCTGCTATAAAAATGACTTAATCATATGTTACAAACAAGCATTAATAGAAACATACGATGTTATTATCCAATATTAGTTGTGTAGCTAAAACAAAATCACCAATACATAATAGGAAATAATTGAATTGTAGTGCAAATATTTGGCGTGTAATTTTTTTAATAAATATAGAGTTCGTCTTCTAGAACAGTTTATTTTCGCTCATGCCCCCTGTGTTATAGTTCAAGCTTGGCCACTGCTTGTAATGTAAGACGTATTGCGGTTGATTAATGCTTCAAATCTAGAAATTTACAACGATTTTTGACTTGATGAGGGTCCTTGTTTTCATTCTAAATTTTGATTTAACTCATTCGTTAAACTAATTTTCTAAATCAAGGATTTGACCATGCAACTAGAATTTGTTTCTAATTACTTAAAGATATATATGTGATAATCTTGTAACAGGAGGTTCATCACCAACCAAAAAATAATGAGTTGCTAGTAGAATTGCCAGAAGAGTATACTTTTGAAACCGATTGGCTGCTTTATTTATAAGAAATTGTATCTATATATTAAAATTTCTTATAAATCGACGTTTACAGTTTATGATGTCAACTCGATCATTATAAATGATAGGACAATTATTTGCAAGCGGTTTGATCTACTAATGAAAGTAACTCAATGGTTCCTCATGGTTGCCAACTTAGGATATCTAGCGCCTTCCTATGACAAGAAGTCGAAGACTATTAAAAGACAACTCATGGTGCGACCTTAGTACCCTATAATGCCGCTTGTCAACTCAATTTCACAAGCATGTGTTGTCGTTGATGGTACATAGAAGGTTGGAGATTTGACTATAGGAAAGGATCGTCAAAGATTTGATCCTCGTTATAAAGTTTGGAGCAAATTTTCAAGCATAAGTGGACATCGAAACAAAAATGAAGAGGAACAATCCATGTGGATCGCAATATAAACGTGAGAGTAATATAAAAATTAAGTTTAATAAATATTTGTAGTTGATAAAAAATGATAGGAATTCATGTCAAGTATAGTATTACCATCATATACCTTATCCTTCTTTGCAGTAAAATGACTCCGATTAAGGGTTAGCTCATACAGAACAAACTACCCAAATCAAAACAAGTTGGCTCGTATGGTTTAATTCTAACAGTCTGACAGTTTAATGATCAAGTGAACTGATTGTCACATGCACCGCATATGTGTTACATTCATGAACCATCTTTATCACATTAAAAAATTGATTCAGATAACTATTTTAGGAAAAAAAAATTAGAAATCAGTTCATACCATTAAAACATGTGGAGTCGAAACACCCAACCTAGTCGACTTAGTTTGTCGTTTTCTAAAACCATAGTTTAACCGTTTGGACCAAAACTTTCATCAAAATCAGCCAAACTGTACTATAAACATCCCTACTGAGATCTCTTTTAGTGCGTAGTGTTTTAACCATATGATAACCGGAATAATATAAAACTACACACTTAAAATATAGATAAACAGGGGAATATCACCATAAACAAACTTACCTGAATGTGTACCTGACAGGAAAGAGTGAATAGGAATAGAAATAGGCTGGACTTTATTAGAAAACAAAATGATAGTGGCCCGATTCGAGAGGGGCAAGGTCTCCAATTACAAGAACAAGATGAACAAAATTACTTGAATGCCAATAATAAAAACTATTATACTATTCCAGACCTAAAATTAAGTTCCTGATTTCCAAAAAAATCCCTAACTTCCTGGAGTAACATTTATTAAATTGATTGAATAAGATCACCCATTGCTATGACCAAATGGATCCAACCAATTTCCAAAAATAGAATTCAGTTGTCCTACTTTGGCAGCTGTAACCCACTTCTTCTTTCTTGAATATACTTTGAATGGTGGGCCTTTATCATTACTTCCCTCCCGGTAAAACGCCTTGTCCTCAAGGCGGAATGCAGGGAATTGCTCAGCCACAAGACCATAAGTTTCCCACGTTGCTTCTTCTATCGGACGATTACACCAAGAAATTAGCAATTCAAGGATGGGATGGCCAGCTTCATAAACCCATCGATGACTGATAACCAAGCTTGGCCGCAAATCAACTTCCCAGTCTTTGGTAACGGGTAATGGAGGAGTTGGGATTGAAGAAAAAGAGCCACGGGCTGGTTTAAGCATCGAAATGTGAAAAACCGGATGAATTCTAGCTTCAAGTGGTAATTCCAACTCATAAGCGACTTGACCAACTGCTCGTATAACACAATAGGGGCCAAAAAACCTGGGAGACAGCTTCTCATTTCGACGTTTAGCCAAACTCTTTTGGCGATATGGCTGAATCTTCAAGAATACATAATCACCCGCTTGAAATGTGAGTTCACGTCATTTCATATTTGCTTTATTTCTCATTCGGTCTTGGGCCTTTTGGAGATTTTGACGAAGAAGCTTCAACATATCATCCCGGTCTATTAGTTATTATTCCAGTTCTGTGTTCTTAGTCTCTCCAGCAACATAAGGAAACAAAGGAGGCTCTCGACCATAAACAATTGAAAATGGAGTTGTACCGGCAGACGTGTGGTACCCGGAGTTATATGAATATTCAACCCAGGGTAAATATGCACTCCATTTGGTTGGTTGTTCGCTAGCAAAACAACGTAGATAAGCTTCTAGGCAACGATTGAGTACCTCTGTCTGTCCATCCGTTTGAGGATGATAACTAGTACTCAAATTCAGTTTGGTTTAGCTTAACCTGAACAATTCTTGCCAAAAGTTGCTGAGGAAAACTACATCTCGATTGGAAATAATGGAGCGCGGGAAGCCATGCAACCTGATTACTTCCTTACAAAAAACAACCGCTACTCCTTTGGCCGTGTAAGGATGAGATAAACAAATAAAGTGAGCATATTTGCTTAGACGATCCACCACAACTAAAATAGTATCGAAACGGTTAGATGGAGGTAAACCCACGATAAAATCCATAGAAACATCCTCCCAAATCTGACTGGGAATGGGAAGGGGCTGAAGTAAACCTGCAGGAGACAAAGTTTGGTACTTTTGTTGCTGACAAATGACACATTGCTGGACAAAATTCCTAACATCTTGTTTCATCTTGGCCAATAGTAACGAGAAAAGAGTCGTTTGTAGGTTTTTATAAATCCTCTATGACCCCCGATTGGAGTGTCGTGTGCCTCTTGTAACAACTTAAGTCTAAGAGAAAGTACATCCGATATTACCATCCGTCCTTGGTGAAACAAAAATTGATCAACAAGCGTGAAGTCCAGAATAGATGTAGGATCTTCTTGCAGCTTCTTAATCAGCTCACTTGTAAATATATCCATTTGCAAACCAACTTTGATATCAACCACCTCAACACAGTAAGGGACAAAAAGTGCTAATAATTCTCCTGAATGGGGTCGACGAGACAAGGCATCTGCCCCCTTGTTCTCTTTCCTAGCCTTATGAATAATTGAAAAATCACAAGGCATGAGTTTTAGTAGCAGCCTTTGCTACTCGGTAGTGGTAATACGTTGTTCCAATAAAAACCTTAAGGTATAGTGATTGGTGCGAATGAGAAAATGCCGACCTAGCAAATAATGACTCCATTTCTGGACTGCTAAGACCAATGCCAAAAACTCTCTATCATAAGTTGATTTAAATCTATTGGAAGGGGAAAATCCCTTACTGAAATAGGCCACGGGATGGCCCTCCTGTGATAATATAGCTCCTACCCCATCTGAAGATGCATCACATTCTATAACAAACGGTTTCAAGAAGTCTGGTAACCTTAAAACTGGAGTAGTAAGCATCGCTTGTTTTAGGTCATTAAAGGCCTTAAGGGCTGCCTCCAACCAAAGAAACCCATCCTTCTTGGTCAATGCAGTAAGTGGTCGGGCTATGAGACCGTAATTACGCACAAAACGCCTATAATAACCGGTTAGCCCAAGGAAACCCCTTACCTCTTTTACGGTTGAGGGAACAGACCATGACTTTACTGCTAAAATCTTTTCTTCCTCCACTCTAACTCCTTCTGAGCTGATTACATGACCCAAAAACACCACAGGTTCTTGCCCAAAATAGCACTTTGATAATTAGGCAAAGAACCTATTGTCATGCAGTAATTTTAAGGCCTGTTCAAGATGGGACTTGTGTTGCTCCATACTTGAGCTGTAAATTAAAATATCATAAAAGAACACAAGTATAAAACGCCGTAAATAAGGACGAAATAAATCGTTCATAACAGCCTGAAATATGGAGGGAGCGTTAGTTAAGCCGAAAGGCATAACCTTGAATTCGTAGTGACCCGAATGGGTCCTAAAAGTTGTTTTTTCAACATCCCGTGCCTTCACTCTAATTTGATAATACCCTGACCTTAATCGAGTTTTGAAAATACCCTTGCCCTATATAATTCGTCAAGTAACTCATCAATGTTAGGTATAGGGTGTCACACCCCCGCTAAGAGCGTAAACACGGGGATGTAACAAGACGGGATCGTCATAACACATGGTAAGCGATAGAGATGCAATAATAATAATGATGACAAGCGTGTCATGACGACACCCGACAACAAGGGGACTTGTGTCGTGTTTAGTCAGTATTCACGATAACATAGCCATAAGCATAAGCATGATACATGATTCACATAAACATAGATGATAACATTGCATGCAATTCCCACAACCCGGGAACAAGTTACAAAAGTAT